>LPNX010304531.1:62113-83182 GCA_001517045.1 Pseudotsuga menziesii | reverse complement strand
CTCAAAAAATCCAAGTAAGTTGAGGGATGCCTGATTTTTCAGGTTTCTATTGCATCTAACGTGCACAAAAAGGTCCCTCAACTTCTTGCACACACCCTTCAAGGGCTTCGTGGTTCCTCTGGACAATCAACTACTATCTCTTTTGCCTTGGGTGTTTTCTACGCATCCACCACTGCATCATGTCAGTTCTAAAGTTGGATGTATTTGGATTTCAGAGGAACTGCCTTATAATTCGACGATGTATCATTTTAAGGGACTATGCGTGGAGAGCAAGCGATTCATATATCTTTGACAGTATAAACAAGCCAGTTGAGATCAATAGAATTAGTACGCAAGCAAGACCAACTTCTTACACAAGTATAAGTGATGTTGTATTAAGTGTGATAAGCACTTCGTGCCCATCCTTTCGAAATTCTCACGATATACTTGCTTTTGCAATACACGCTTTTTTAAGACACTCGTTATTTCTCATGGCAATTGGATCTCAAGACACATCATTAGCATTACCATCTTCAACATGTTGCAGGAAACACATAGCACCGGGAGAACTCAAGTTCGAATTTCACATTCAACCATCGTCCTTTCCTAAGATGGTATAGGATTTTTGATGTGAATGCTTTTGAACCCATTGTGAAGCCCCCTCCTGACGCCTCCAACAATCGTTTGAAGAAATTCTCCTCACTTCTGGTCATCACTCTCACCGTTGAATGTTTAAAGGGTTAACATAAGCCCAATGTAGATTTTTTCAGCATTCTGGGGTTCAAGGTAAGTTGCTTTCACTTTTAATATCAAGACGCCCCTGTATCCTTGGCCATGCAATAAAATCCTTGAAGCTCAGAGTTGAATATGTAAGGAATGTGGGTATTTTGCAACCATTAAAAGCATTTTCCCATGCCCTCGTAGCCGTACATAATAATCATCCTAAAATTTTGCAAACCAAATTGAAGCATTTGGCATGTTTTGGCCTTCTAGAAGATGAGATCCAAGAGCTTAATAGAAATAAATCCTCCCTTCTTTGTTATTCGATTGATAAGATGAAAGAACATGGACTTTTTGGTACACATTGTTGGGATTCCCACAAATATTTTTGTGATGTATCTAACTTTATTAACTTTAAGTTTAGAGAATACGATCAAGCCTCGCTACATTGTATTCAAATTTATAAGTGAAATGCAACTTTACAAGCCTATTCCCAGTCTAGATACTATTATAAAATAAGGTGAATTTATAAGTGAAATGCAACTTTACAAGCCTATTCCTAATCTTGATACTATTATAAAATTAGTGAACAAAAGTTCCTTGACAAGTACATGAAAGTTGGTCCTTATTCTCCAAGGCTATTGGATATTTACAGAGGCATGTCTGTTCATCTGAGCATTATTCAAACCCCTTTTCAACAAGAATAAGGAACACATTGACACGACTAGAGGAAGTTTTTTTAAGATACTATTTTTAATCTTCTTGTTTTGAAAGATACTATTTTTGTTCAATACTCTAGTGGCAATCAACATGCATTCTTGAAGGATATGAATGTTACTTGCTAACTTGTTCATATGATATGTATGTTTGCATGATATGTATGTGAATGATAGGGCACAAAAGACATCCCTTTTACAAGGGTACAAACTACACCCTTTTACAATATCAACACTTCGAGAGCCATTTAGTTCTAAAAGAGATTCTCAAATTTGTCAAATGTTGTCTCATCGATGTTTCCAAACTACACGCAAATCTCTTATACTTCAATTAACTTCACCAAGGCACCAACTTCAAATTAATGTAATCGTCGTCTCGTCGATGTTTCCAAACTACATGCAAAACTAAGAATATCTTATACTTCAATTAACTTCACCATGGAACCAACTTCAAATTAATGTAATCGTCATCTCATCGATGTTTCCAAACTACACACAAAACTCGAAATCTCTTATACTACAATCAACTTCACCAAAGCACCAATTCGACATTAATGTAACTATCACGGGGTTGGGGTGAGCGTAAACAATGAGACCCTTCTGAAAATTAGGGAGCATTGAAATGTCTTTGCACAGAAATTCAATGTAAAATTCTTATTTCTTATTATTCACTAATACTTTACAACATTACATGAGCATTCACAAATAAAATTCCTCTTCTTTACAGTGTACCTCCTTTCCAGAATTGGAATTTTCTTTTGCTCAATTTTTATTGAGCTCATTGCAACCACATATCAATTCAAGAATTTGGTACATCAAATACATATAAAAGTGCAATGTTTGTATTAGTTAACTTTATTTGTTGTATATTATAGTTTTTGGAGATAAAAAGTTGAAACAAAAATCCCCATCTTAATACAAGCATTTTTATGCTCTTGGGTCAAAAAATGCTTCTGACATTTTATGTTTTCCTTTGACAAAAATCCATCCCAAAAACTGACATTAATATTGTACAAAATCATAAAGATACACGAAAGATGCATTACAAGAATGGGGAACATAATAAAAACATCAAAATTGTATTAGATTACTCATTACACATACCATATTTTATTTTGTGTAATTGCTCAGAACCCAAAAACTCAGTTCGGTCTTTATTGCATTAGATGGTTGTATTAGAAGGCCTAATCTGATGCATGCAAGTTTTAGTTTCTTTCTAAAATAATTTTAGAATTAAAGATAACACTTTGTTAATCGATTATTTAACATTAAGAATAAGTATAAATACTTCCTAGTGAATATTAAAAACATAAACTTTGTCACATTTTGTTACCAACTACACTACTAAGAGATAATAGAGAAGGTCCCTTTGAGATAGTGATGAAATTAAAAGTACACGTATGATTAAATTTAACAAAAAGATGCGGAGTGAGAGAATTTCAGAATAAGAAAATAAAAGTGATCAATTTTTACTAGTGGTATTTAAATGATATTTCAAATAAAAGAAAAGAAATATTGGAATAAGAACACACTTTCAAGGCATCCTTGTAAAAATAAGAACACACTTTCATGGCATCCCAGAAGACCAAATCAATAATGTATAAAAGAAATCAATAGTGTATAAAAAAACATGTAAGTTTTGTGAAATTAATAAAATGACGACTTTTCCTTGAAATGTCCAACTTTCATAAAAATTATATCTAAGTTTCAAAACATTTAAAAAACAAATAATTTTTCAACTTGTGAATCAATAAATATTAAACAAATATCAAAATTGTATATAAAATTATTTATCATAAAGATGGAATTCATAGCCATTTCAAATAATTTGATATATAATAATATAAGACAATGTATTATAATATTTAAAAATATTTAATTTATATGATTATATTTATATAAATAATATTTATGTTCTGTTTTTAAAAATTATTTATTTATCATATTTTACAAATTACTTAATTTTGAATAAATATATTGTTATAAATATATTTTAAAAATAATTTGTATAAGTATAGTGAATACGGTTATGATGGAGAACAATAAATGATCTCCAAATCACAATAACTTTATAAAAGATATCAAAAAAAAAAATTAATTTTTTTTCAATTTATTTTATAAAACTAGAGAAATTATACAACATATAAAAGAAATGATTGATTTTGAATTTTTTTTTTATGAGAATCATTAAATTATAACATTTGAAATGATGTAAAGTTGTTGTTTATTACATAAAACTGATATTCTTTATAACATACCATAATCTTTAATATTATCTAGAATTTTTTCAAAATACATGTATGTCATGTTAGACCTAAGGCATGGCATGGTTATAGCTTTTTAGAGCTCATTGATTGTCTCCATTGTATTTTCAGCCTCTCTTTTAGATATGTAACAAACAAGAAATCTCATTCTCAATTATCAATATTACATCCACATGCTTCCTAAAAAATTGACAAGAAATAAGAGCTTTCCCACCATATAACAGTTTTTTTAGATGTTGGTGTTTTCCACATAAAGAGTCCACCTATAAGTAAACTTTTGGGTAAAGGAAAAGCTATAGGGTGAACTAGTGATGAACCAAGGTATCAAGAAACAATTGTAAAAGGTTAATGTTGAGCTTAATAGTCATGCTAACAAATTGTTGGGGTTGAGAGATTGTTTTTTTCCAAAGTGAAGAATTCATTGCCCGTTAAAGTGTTAGATTGCACATCCAAATGAGTGATTTGCCTCTTTTTCTGGGTGAGAGAGTTTTGTGCCTCTTAGGTTCACAATTTTCTCGTTTGGTGGGTTGTTGATTGCAAATACTAAATGAAACCATCACTCCTTTGTTTATAAAACGAAAGTCAATGAGGTTGCATTATGAGACGAACAAATTCTCGCATTTCTTTATTGCAATTACCCCTTCATTTTCCTTCCTTGCAAAACTTGTTCATGGTTTACCCAAGATACAATACCATATCTACAACATCTCAATTTTAGTTCGCCTTTTCATCTATTCTTACCCTCTAACAACCTATCCTATCATCTTATTATTGCACATTCTTGGAGCAATTGCTAGTCAAATTGGCCCATAAAAGAAATAATTAAAAGTAAAATAGAAAAACAGGCCATGTCACGAGTATTGACCCCCACAAATAAAGAGAGAGGCTTGCGCGGCAGGGTTGATGGTCGGCCTGGGCCATTACGCCTCGAAGGGAAAATGCGCGGAATTTGCAATTTTTGTTCTCATTGTGAGAGTTGCAGATCCCATGCGACGTGTCGGTAAATTGACTCGGCACACAAAAATAGGGTTGCCGCGGCAGGCTCCATGGTCGACGGGACAATTGTGTGGAGAAAATGAAATATAGCTGACCGAAAAATCGAACAATACTCTACATGTTATGCCCATTGCCGACCGAAAAAGCCATAGAAACGTGTTTAACCAATCATAAACAAAGTTGGTGACATCGAGAACAGACTGCCAGAATCTTTTAATCTCTCATGATCATGATCATGATTGGGAGACGCTGCAGATTCAGATTCTTGTCATTTCATTTAAGAAGCCTCCAACACACCTTCCTAAGTTCCCTTCCCTTCGCGCGTAGCCTTATCTAATGCTGCCAAATGTAAGTCTTGGTCAACTCACCTTCCTGTTGCCTTCCTTCAACGCCATACATGATACAATGACATCCCTCTTCCCTTGCAATTGCAATGAAGGGTTATGACAATGCACATCCATCTTCTATTTAATGCCTATTCCCAGCCTTACATCCAATTCACCTCCCTGCATCCTCTTATTGTCGGCCCCTTTTCATATTCAATTTAGCGAATTCTCTCCGCTTCGATCCACACCATGGCCGAAATCGGAGTCACAGTTGCAGCCGAAATTATTGCCCATGGCATAGCCGAGGAGATTGTTAACCCACTCTTTCGAAAAATGCACGATGCTATCGACCTGAATGTTAACCGTGAGAATCTGCAAAAACAGTTAGAGCATAGGCAGCTCCTTTTAAAAGGGGTTGAGGTTACCTTTCAGAACCAGCAGAGAACGGTGCCTGAGGTGATCCTAAGACGTTTGGAGAGTACCCGTGTTGCGATCAAAGAAGCGGAGAAACTCATCAACCGATCCCAACAATGGCAACGGTTTCTGCATTGCGTTTGCTCGGTTTGGGATTGTCTCTTATGCGAGCCCAGTATTCCCACAGAAATTAGAGAATCGGCCACGCGAATTGATAAACACTTTGCTGAACTTGCAGGCGAGCTTCAAACATTGGATAGATGTCGGAAGGCGGCCTTGTTGGCAAAACCTAAGAACTTGCCTCAGCCCGTTCCAGATGAGCTCTTTGAGGGATTACGAACTAGATCTGCTATGACAGAACTGGAGAAGTTGCTGACGGAAGATCCACATGTTCGAGTGATTTCTGTACATGGAATGCCCGGGGTTGGAAAGACGACTTTCCTCGTAACGGTCTACAACTCCCACAAGGTTAGCAAGGCCTCCTTCACTGATGTCATTTGGGTCACAGTTTCTCAACGCTATGAAATTTCAGACTTGCAAGATCAGATTGCCCTGGAAATCGATTTGCAGCTTCCAAGCATTCATACTTCTTCCATCCGAAAATCGATGTTGTGTGAAAGTCTAAAGAATAAGAAATTTCTTTTGATATTGGACGATTTGTGGGGTGCTCTGAATCTGCAAGAAGTAGGCGTTGAATTTGGAGAAGGTAGCAAAGTAGTATTCTCTACACGCTTCAGAGATCTGACATTAGGGAAGGAACAAAAGGCCATACAAGTGGAAACCTTGTCGCTAGAGGAAGGGCTAGAATTGTTTAACAGTCTAGCTTTCCAAGGTGGCGTTGTTCCAGAGAAATTACTGGACTGTGCCAGAAAAACTGCTGATGAGTGTAAAGGTTTGCCCTTGGCCATAACCGTAGTGGCCGCAGCAATAAAAAGCAAAACGGAAGCACATGAGTGGAATCTTTTTCTCTCTCTCATGAAAACTGCAGATCCTTGTTTTCGAAATGCTCATCCTACTGTTGACCAAGATCTGTATCAAAAATTAAGGACGAGTTACAATTACCTGCCCAAAGGTGTGCAACATTGTTTTCTTTACTGTGCTATGTATCCAGAGGATGAGAAAATTGACGCGGATGCATTAGTGCGAATGTGGATTGCCGAAGGCCTTGTGAAAAGCAAAAGGGCAACGGATTCAAAGTACAATATGAACCTCGGGCGCAGCTATGTGAAACTTCTTATAGATCGTAGTTTGTTCCAGGACGCGAGTTTCGAAAGGCGGAGCAAGAACAATTTCGAAAAACCTGTGAATCTCTGGAAAGGGAGGTATATAACAGTGCACGATGTGATTCGTGAAATGGCAATCTATGTTGGAGAGGAACAGAAATTTCTATGCAGTGCAGGTCAACAGCTCAAAGATTTCCCAGACAGTGAGACACAGGATTGCGAAAGGATATCACTCTTCAGCAATCAAATTGAAAAACTGCCAGATGATTTCAAATGCCCAAAGCTGGTGAGTTTATTCTTATCGAAAAATCCATTAATTTCTTCTGTTCCAGAGAGTTTTCTATTCAATCTCCATTCTTTGAGGGTTCTTGATCTCTCCCATACCCAAATAGAGTCACTGCCAAAATCGGTCACTCAACTTCAATTACTTGAGTTTCTCACATTGAGCTCTACTAACATCAAGGAATTGCCTATAGAAATATGCAGTCTTTCTAGGCTTCAATTTTTGGATCTTTCAGGCTGCAGAGTCTTAACATCGTTGCCACCAGAGATGTCTAAACTCAATTCCTTGAAAAGACTACATCTGAGCATGGGTATGGAAAAGGCTTTGAATGATCCCAAAAATGTGATGGGTCTCAAGGATCTTACAAATCTCATAGAACTCCGTTTGTTCCTGTTTTTAAAATTTGATGCATATGAAATGATGACATCCATAACGGGAGCCTGGCCAGAAATGAAACATTTACATTTGCATCTCATGAGCTATGTGAGGTGCAATCTTCCCCAGGAGATGCAGAACATGAAGAAGTTGGAGAGTCTTGTGTTGGTCGATTACATCGGAGTAAAATTGTCAAATTGGATGTGTGGCTTTCAACACCTGGAAAGGTTAGAATTGGATGGCAGCGACAGTGTGAAGGAGCTTCCTCCATTGGAAAGGTTACCTAATTTGAAATTTTTAAAATTAAGAAAGTACTCTAGTTTGAGGGACTTGGGGATAGGGAGTTTTGGAGGTTCAGATGGATTTCCAGTGTTAGAGATGTTGCATTTGTCTAATCTAGGTAAGCTAAGAAGTATAGCTGAACAAGGGATGTTAGAAAAAGGAAGAATACTCAAACTTCTTCATGTTTTGAAGATTACAAAGTGTCCAGTATTGACTAAATTGCCAAAAGGGATGGAAAAGTTATCTATGTTGACAGTAATATATGGCCATAGAAGTTGGTGGGAAAATATGATCTGGGAGGACAATAACATGAAGATGCACCTCCTCAAATTATTCAAAGAAATTTAGGTGATGGTTGAAAAATTAAACTGTAATATTTTATTATTTTATTATTAAGTGTAATGGTAGAAATAAAAATATGAAAATTTAAAAGGTGTAAGTCTTAGAGGCATTTGTTTGTTATAAGAATATTTATGTTTTATTTTAATAGAAAATTAAAGGACTATATTTTTAGTGGTGGTGATGGTGATGGAAAAATGACGATGATTGTCCCTTATAACCATAGAGATATATGAAACAAACATAAAGAAATATTATTTGTTTGTGAATATGTCTTAAATGAAAGTAAGAAGGTCATTATGATTTTTATAAGCAAAGAAGCCTAAAAAGTGATGTTATGTTTTTTATGATTAAGGATATGACAATTTAAAAAAAAACTGATGTTTATCATTAAGTTCAATTTTTTTTTATTTAAGTAATTAGTTTTACAATTGTAAAGAATAAATGAGATAACTAAATCATTGAATTTTTATTTTTTCTTATTACTTTTCCAAAGCTCAAGATTTTTACATTTGTCTTAGAGGTTGTAATAAGTTTTTCAACCATCACTTGCTCTATGTTAGTAATGCAAATGGAAATTGAAGTCTATAGCTAAGCACATGTAAGATTGCATTTTCTCAATGGGTTAACATGATACAAAATTGAAGGATACATCATTTTCTTAGATTTAATTGTCATAATCTTGGTTTTATCAATATTAATGATAAACTTGTTATTTTTTAAAGAGAGTATTAAGTTAGTTTTGAAGATTTCCAATATATGTTTTGCAAATATAACAATATGTTCAATGTATAAGAGAATGTTTCATCTCTTACTTGTAAGCATTACTCAATATTAGTGATATAGATGCCAAAAAAAAGGTGGGAGAAAGAGGGCATTACTGCTTAGTGCCCAATACTACAATTAATGTCCATTGGTAACTCATTATTAGGGTAACTCAACAATAACATTTCCATATATTACTAGCTACATATGCATGTAGGATACCAAGTTGTTCAATCCTTTTCCATGACTTGGTTCTCGCCATAGCCGTTAACAACTTTTATAAAATCAATAAAGCAACAAATGTGATCTTATATTTTGTCTCTTTACTCCTCAACAATAATTCCAAGGGTGGGAATGTGATTGATTGTCCTTTGGCCCTTTGTTTTCATTCTATTGATTATTTGTTTTTGGAAGAATCAAGTCAAATATTTTTGTTAAAATGATATTAATCATGATAATTTGATAATTAAATAAGTTATTATCTAGGAAAACCTTACTTATAATATCATTAAAATTGAATGTTTAATACCATACACCAAAATCAAACTCCCCTATTTTAATATATTAGCTTGATATTTGTTAATGCCTTTATTTTTAGCATTTATGATGCCCACATTAAGCCAAATTTTATATTCTCAATATCCTCACTTAATAAAAGCCTAAGTAGAGTGATGAATGTTGTAGATGTTACATAAAGTTTGTTAAGTTAAGAGATTCAAGTGTTAATGATAAAATTACTCTATTCTTTAAATTGTTTGGGATAATATTAACCCAAAAATTAAAGCCTATAAATCTCTATTTACTTTTAGTTAAATATTGATGTTTTATTTTTTATTATTAAGCATTTATATATTTAATCTTACTGTTTCTAATATTGTCATGAGAGAATAATTTGAATTTTTTATTTTTTATTTTTTTTAGTACTTTTATATTTTATGTAAAGTTACAAATTTAAGAATGTTGTTTTCCTTTAATATGCAATTAAAAAAAAAACTAAGTATATAGATAGTTTTAAATTGAAACTTTTATATAAAATCTCAAATATATATATTTTTATAGAATTATTGAACAATTCTTGTAAATCATTGAGAAAAGTGGAAATTTTTTTTATTGTAAAAATCAAATTTGTTGTTCATATTATGCATGGTAATTTTATCCGGGACCATATCTATATTTAAAATTATTATGATGAAGCAATCATCAAACTTTGGATTATTATCTTTATTTATCTCAACATCCTTAATTTTACTCAACCATAAGGAATAGAGGAAATGGCTTAATCAACAATGTTTTGTCCTTCATGTGAATGTGAGCCATAAGGTGAGAGTCAATCCAATTATCCAACCTATTACAAATGATGAAGTATGGAAAGAGGACATCAAAAGATTAATAAGAATTCATTTAATGTTTTTGTGGCTTATTTTTTTTATTTAAAGGTTAAGTTAGAAACCTCTTCTATCCATAAGGGTCCAAATTAAATTATTAAATTGAGCTTTACCCATCTATTGGAATAGGAGAGTATCTCCTCATTGGCGTTGTTATGGCGTAATAAGAGTCCAAATATGCCTTCATTTGTTTGGTTTGGAAAACCCTCTAGATTATGGCTTGCCTATCAATATTGGTTTTATAGTTTAGATTTTGCCTATCAATATTGGTTTTACAATTTAGATTTAAATTTAAAATGTATTGATGATATACAACTAAGTTAATTTAATTTAATTTATTCAAATAAATCTAATGAGAAATGAAAAAACTTGCAAAATACAATTGCATGAATCTCCAAACCACTAAAAAGAAATTGAAATTAACCTATAATTAGATTGGAAATTACATCTTCATAACAAAATAGTAAAATCAAATACATGAGAAAATACCATATACATCAAACACATACCAATTCTTACATGTTTAATCTTACAATAACATTAAAAATCTCCAACAAATTTGACAAATTACAACTTCTCCATTAATAAGAAAATAATTTCTCATGTCAAGCAAAACTAACTTTTCTTTTAGGACATTGACCTTTATAAATTTTTATAAGAATGATTGGAAATTCTCAAGCAAAACTTTTCTTTTAGTACATTGACCTTTTTTATAAGAATGATTGGAAATTCTCGACCTTTATACATTGACCCTTTTTATAAGAATGATTGGAAAATTTTGAACTTTCAACTTATCATGGCCTTTACATATTCCTTTTAAGCCTATTAATGTAGTTTTACAAACTTGTCTATTTCTTGGTGAGGACTATATTTAATATCACATAAGCATTCGATACTTGAGAGACCACCTTTTTATAATTTCTCTTTTCATCTTATGACTTTTCAACAAAAATTTAGGGTAGTACATTAATAATTACAATTATTTTACTCAACCAAATGTCGATTTACAAGCAAAACGAATTGTTTTGTTATGGAATATTGATTAATATACATTTTCCATTGAAATTTGCCACCCAAAACAAAGGTTGGCCCTAACTCAGGCCACATTTTCAAAAAGATTGTAATTTCATCATCCGAAAAAAATGGGGTGTCATGGTAGCTTTGTCCAACACTATAGGTTATGCAAATTACGGTCAGTTTCACATAGATAACATACTTCAAACTTGAAATTAAAATCATTTATTGTTTAGAAATAATCTATGGACCGATAGGAATTTTATGAAACTATTATGCACATGGCAAATGGGTAGATTGTCTCTAATCAATATTATTTTAGTGTAACGTTGAGCTTATGTAAACTCACTCATTCATAACATAATGTATCTATATTAAAGGTTTTTGTTTGTTTGTAAGCTTCTTTTGGTAATTAATCATTCGTTTTTTTTGGGAAATTGTAGAAATTACTAATAAACATAATACTCTTCTTTTGTTTTGTTATTTTTCTTGTTTCTGGAAAATTAGTTTTGTAGAAAGAAACAATATTTTGTTGAAGATTATTGTATGTGAAATTTGGAGCAAAGTGGGAAGAGTTGGATTTCATTGTAGTTGTTTTATCACTTTGGTATGTGAACAATGAGTACAACTTAGAAAGGAATTGTTATGAAGCAACGGTTTAGAATTCCCTAATATTCCCTATATGCAAAGATGACACGTCTTTTGCCTACAATAATTTGTGCTCAAGTTCCTTTAACCTTTCTTTGGACATTACTGGACATCAAAATAATTTCTTAATTTGTTTTTTCTTTCTACATAACTAGTTATACGCAAGTGAAGGAAACTAACAGAACAATGTAGAGATAAACTTGTGATATTTTCAGATCTAAAAAACTTCCATTAGCTAACATGAGTGTGCAAGGGAAAACCCCATTCTAATCTGAAAAAATCCCTGATATTGATGTGTTGCATTAAAAATGCGCATAGTCTAAAATTCCATGATTTGGGTCAGAATATACCGATTTTTTCGACATGATTTTGGTAAAATCTGGTAGGAATTTAAAAAAAACCAGGTTACAACTGCCAAGTTCTAGAATTTTGGGTGCCAAGGATTTTTTGGGTGTTGAATCCATCTCTACCATCAAAATTGTGATTAAAACACATTTAAATTTTGATTTCGCAAAATAAAAAACGTCGGGTTATGGGGAAAAATGGTCATCCAATCCAAATCGTCGAATTTTTAGAAATCCCTTTAAAAATGTTATGTAAACAAAGGTATTACATTCATGATAAATGGATAGAGAGAATTTTTTTGTTTGGCACATGCATTACCATCTCTATGTTCAAAAATATTAAAGTTCTAATTCAAACTCATAGAGAAACAATTCATTTTTTTTAATATGTCGGTTGACTTGCTGCCACCATCTTTCATCAATTTCCTTTTAGCTATGCAGGTATTATCTAAATTCAGTAATCCTTTCCACTCAACTAAATAAAGTTTATAATTTTGTGTCTATGGAATCATCAATTTCATGGCCACAACTATTGTAATTTTTTTTGTCTATTTTTGCTTTGACAATTGCCTGTTCGACTTTATATCCATGGTTACAATAGGATATAACAATTGCCTGTTCAAAACAATTAAATATTGAGCTCGTCTCAAATTCCACCTATAGGTCAATAACATATGCATTCTCATTTATTCACTTAAAACAATTGAATGCCACAGTTTATAAGTACCTTTGGGAAACAAGTCTTTGCAAATATATGTTATATTTTTATCATTCAAGCTAGCATTAGGATATTAGGATATTTTACTGAGAGAATAACATGCACAGCAATAAAAAACAAGAGACAAGAGACACACAGAATTTTCCTCGAGGAAACCATAAAGGAGAAAACCCCACAACTTCCTCAGAGATAGAATTAGCACCAAAAGTAAAACCTGAAAAACATAAAGATGATCTCCTGATAGCAGTAGTCTCTCTCTCTAATTCCAGTGTCTTCTCTCTCACTCATGCGCCCCAATGAGTGAGTGTGTGTGTGATAAATAGAGAGGCTCGTTCTCTATTTATATTCTTTCGTTCACTTGAATCCCACTCCAACATGTCGGCCTCACTTAACAATTACTTACTAGAGCCGACATCTCTAGGAGTGTCTAATAACCCTAGTGCCCCACAACTTGTGGGGACTTTTCCTCCTCCGACCAACAAGGAGGGTTATCCTTAACACAACGGTGGGGACTATTTCCCCAACTTACAATGACTCACCTAGGGTAAACTTCTCTAGGATAGTCTAATAACCCTAGGGCCCCACAACTGTGGGGAATTTAACCCTTGACCAATAGGAGGGTTACCCATAATGACTTGACATGACTTGTTTACATTATAGAACCTCCCAATAGGAACATCGGGGCATGACATGACTCAAATACATTACAGACACATCCCAGAATAAACATCGGGGTACAATACATAATATATATGGATGAATACATTCCGAAGTTACAAATACATCAACACTCCCTCTTAACTAGGAAGGTATTCTCTCGACACAATTTATCAGCACAAGTCTACTTCTTTGTATCATATGGATCATCATCGAGTCCATGTCATCTTCATCATCGGATCTGGATCATCACTCGATCTGGATCATCACTGGAACATCATCACTGGTTCTGGATCATCATCGTTGGATTATCACTGTTGGATCATCATCACGGGTGCTATCTCATGATTCTTCTTGTCACAGGAAGTTCTACAGAGCCAACCCTTTTTCATGCTGGTTGTAAGCCTAGCCTCCATGTAGGTATTCTTCAGCGCTTATATCTGACACTAAGTCAGAATGGCCCACCCACCACTTACATCTGACCATGAGAGGAACACATCCAACACCATGTCATAAAGGAATGCCTAGCACTCACATATGACCATGCGGGAACACATCCCACAACCCTGTCAGAAAGGCCCAACACTCACATCCGATCATGTGGGAACACATCCCACAACCCTATTGAAAAGGATCATCACTTATATCTAGCCATGCAGGAACACATCCTGCAACCTTGCTAGAAGGGCTCTGCACTTACATCCATCCATGCGGGAACACATTCTGCAACCTTGCTAGAAAGGCTCTGCACTTACATCTAGCCATGCGGGAACACATCTTGCAACCTTGCTAGAAAGGCTCTGCACTTACATCCAACCATGCAGGAACACATCCTGCAACCTTGCTATAAAGGCTATGCACTTACATCTAACCATGCCAGAACACATCCTACAACCTTGCTAGAAAGGATCTGCACTTACATCCAGCCATGCGGGAACACATCCTGCAACTTTGCTAGAAAGGCTCTTAACCCTAGGTTGAGGGTTCCTAGTAACTGAATAGGTGCCTCCATTTTCCCAGAGAATGGCATCAACCCTTATACCTGATCAAGTGGGAACACATCCCTCAATCACATCAAAATGGCCATGCACTCATATCTGATCATGTGGGAACACATCCCACAGTCATATCAGAATGGCCCTCAGTCCTAGACCGAGTATTCTGGTAACTGACCAGGCACCTCCATTCCAAGAATGGCAATAGCCCTTATATCTGATCATGTAGGAACCAATCCTACAGTCACATCAGAATGGCTCAACACTCATATCTGAAATGGAAGGAACCAATCCTCTCACCATGATAGAATGGCTTAGCCCTTACATCTGACCATGGAAGGAACCAATCCTCTCACCATGTCAGAATGGCTCACGGACTCATCACTTCCCCTTGGAAGGAACCTCGATCTGGAGAACACCAAGATTCTCCCTGGAGTATTCAAACTTCACTCTGGCTAATGGCTTCGTCAACACATCAGCTATATGTTCGTCCGTCGCAACATACTGGAGCTTCACTGCTCCTCTCTGCACCATATCCCTGATATAGCGATACTTGATCTCGATATGCTTCGACTTGTCATGGAACACCGAGTTCTACGACAAATTCACACAACTATGGTTGTTGCAATATATACAAGTAGCATCTAACTGGAGATCAAATAAGTCAGACAGTAACTTCCTCAGCCATACTGCCTCACAACTAGTTGAACAAGCTACGACATACTATGTTTCAGCTGTACTCAGTGCCACACAGGATTGCTTCTTGCTAAACCACGAGATCACACCTGATCCCATACTGAAGCAACACCCTAAAGTGCTCTTCCTATCGATGGCACTGCCTGCCCAATATGAATCAACATAACCCTCCAGGTTAACTTTCTGATTTGCCTCATACTTGATCCCATAATCAACTGTACCCCTCAGGTACCTTAGAATATGCTTTGCAGCAATCAAGTGAACATGTCTCGGATCTGTCAAAAACTGGCTCAAGGTGTTCACAACAAAGCAAATATCTGGTCTCGTGTTCGTCAGGTACATCAAGGACCCATTCATCTGACGATACATCGTAGCATCAACTGATTCTGATGAAGCAACACTCAATAGCTTCAGGTTCAATGCCATAGGTGTGGTCATGCAGTCCATCATCCTGAACCTATTCAAGATCTCTACTGCATACTTCCCTTGTCCACACCTCCATGCCTAGAACATAGCGCATTGACACATAACATGAGCATCACTGGTCTTCTGCCTTCAACCTTGAAGCAAAGGTTGGAATCCACTTTACTCTCAGTAAATCCTAGGGTCATCAGTAATCTATCCATCTTGTCATACCATGTCGAAACTCAGGATATTCTGCAGTCACTCCCTCTGAAGCATCATACTCCCTCTATCTTACGTACTCTATGCACTGAAATAGTCTGTACTAGAGTGACAAGTAGCTTCCTCTACTACTAATATTCTATGTATCCATCTAGGATCACTAGATACCAAGATCCTCTATCTTGAACTTTTTCAAAATTTCTTCTCGCACCCATCCGTGAGCTTGTCATCTTCTATAGGCTTTCATCTTCAACCTGTAGTAAAGGTTAATATCTTCATCAAGTTCCTCATGTATGTGTTATCCCATGGGTGTCTTCTGAGCTCGTACAAGACCTTCTTTCATTTGCACACATGATTCTCCCTGTCATGTGACTTCACTTCCAGTGGCTACAATTGTCTCTTCGTATTCTATGTCTTCTTTTCATGAGAAGCTTCGTGCTACGAATCTTTCCTTGAATCCCATGATTTTTCCATCTACTACATGATGGAACTACGAACTTCCCTTCATGTATCGATACATCCTAGACATCATTCTTCTTGAACTGGTCTTCCCTTTCTTCTTGGTTACTTCTTCATGGATGGAAGGTTCTGCATCAATGATGTCACTGCATTCATCATATTATTCTTCATCTTGAACTGTCGTCACTTGTTCTTCGGAACAAGTCTCATCCTTCTTTGCTTGTAGGTGATTATGTACGCAATCTTTTCTACAAGTCAAATGCATTAGTTGTATGGTTAGAAACATTTTATCAGGCAAATTCTTATGCATAAATATGTGATCATGCAACTATTTTAGCCAATACAACATTCATCCATATCTCTCGGAAACTTTCTAGATGTCTTCCATCACTACCAACACAACATTGAGATTGTGCACTAATCTAGTATGTCAGCAAAGAGGTTTCATTCTAGATAAGCAACAATGGAGAGTTGTATAGCACCATGAGCTACTTACCCATCACATGCATATTAGTAGTATACTGTCATTAATGCAAACATTCTATCATGCATAATACATCAACTGAATATAAAAAAATGCATAACAAAAACAATATCATGAAATGACAATTGAATACTTATCTTTATTTGCTTCATGGGTAGACTCCTTCTTGAGCCTTTAGCTTCATCGTCTTCTTCATTCATATTAGCATCGTTTCTTATCCAAATGCTAAGATGGATAAGAGGTTCTTAAAGAATTGAGTTCTTTGTATTCCTCATTGCTTGAGGGATCTTCTTTGGACGGTGAGAACTCGATCTTCATTTGCTCCTATCTTCTCTTCTCTTATTATGAGTCGAGCTTCTTTTTATTCCCAAAGTCTGCTGAAAGTAATCACTTCCTTCTGGCACACATTCCTCGCATGAATGAATCCCATGATCCTGGGAGGCCATTCAAGGTGGCTATCACCACTTCTACATTCTCCACTTCTTCTTCTTCTACTACAAGATGTTCTTTGATTTGAGAGGCCCTCATAAAGTATGACTGTATGGTCTTTGCATTCTGGATCTTCACATCCTTCAACTGTTTTCTCAAAGTCATATTCTGACTTATGTTCTTCCCTTCAAATATCTTGGTCAAGGAATCAAACATCTCTTTCGATGTCTTTAGGGAAGACACTTGTGGTACAAGTTGATCTATGACTGAATGAGCCATGATCTTCTTAGCCTTGACCAAGTTCTTCTTGTGTAAAGCTTTTAGCCTCATCTCCCTTTGGAACTGGAACCTCTCTACTTATGTAGGTGTCCAATTCATTTATTTCAGAGAGGTCCTATACTTCCATGCTTGGAAGTTGTCAACTTCACCAAGCTGATGTGATAGATCACTTTGAAATGAGAACCTCAAATGAAAATAGCAAAAGATTATATCTTACCAATTTGAGGTGTACGTCCCAGTTCTGGAACTGGCTGATCTAGGGTTTGTCAGAGAAACCCTAATTTTCAAAACTTGGAATCTTTTAGATATTATTGGATATAAATATAGATATCTTCAAGGTGATCTTTCCAATGTACTCCTTTTTCTGAAAACAGTGGAGGGAAGCTCCCAGAACAAGAAGCCCTAGTTTTCCAATTTCTTCTACAGCAATGCATGATACTGTTTCTACGGTATCTCCAAAATTACTACTCCAATGTGTCTGAACCTTTGCATTGAGGTATCCTCACATGTCCCTGTTCCAACACCAGAGGTTTCATCAGAATTGGTTTCACCAATTGGTACTTATGATCATTTTCCCAAGGTGACCTGTTACAGGACTGTTCAGAATAGAGAAGTTGCACGGACTACCACGTGTCATTGTTTCATCTTTTGGGCTTGAAATTTGGACCAAAAAAATTAAAGTCCATTTAATTTCTAGAACATCTTCAAAAATTTCATTTGGACCTTTTTAACCCAAGATATATCAATTCTCCCTAGGTGTCCTGTTTAGGAATGAATCCTGGAAGAGGCTAGAACCCTAACTTGGAGGGACCATATCTCCCAGAATATAGCGAATCTGAGGTTGAACGTTGGACACAGTGTAAATAAGGATTGTATCTTCGTCCTGTGAAAGTTTAAGATCCTGATCCTTCTCCAATCCCAAGATATAGAGAATCTACCAAAACTTATCAGTTTTAGCATTTTAAGGTTTTTCCAGCTCGGGGTCGAACTAGGATTTGACTTTCCTGGAGTTTCACCCAACCAAAAAAATTAACCCAAGTCTCTAAAATTAGATTTTGATGAGGAGAGCAATCCTATGCTGATATCACTCAAAAATTCCTCTTCTGTAGAAAGCCCTAATTTCCCGCACCGAAAACTGAAAATGCTCGGAGTTGAATTCCGCTTCGACAGAAATATGCGCCCTTCAATGGAGATTCAGACTAGCATACTTTTTCTGATGGATTATGGAGAGAGACCCAAAAAGTAAGAAGCCCCAGCTTTTGCAGCTGCACAATGTCTTCTTCTCAGGTTAGCTCTGATACCATGTTTGATTTTAATCATTCAAGCTAGCATTATGATCTTAGGATCTTTTACTGAGAGAATAACATGCACAACAATAAAACACAAGAGACAAGAGACAGAAAGAATTTTCCTCAGGGAAACCATAAATGAGAAAACCCGGAAACTTCCTCAGAGATAGAATCAACACCAAAAGTAAAACTCGAAAAACATAAAGATGATCTCCCGATAACACTAGTCTCTCTCTCACTCATGCGCCCCAATGAGTGAGTGTGTGTGTGATAAGTAGAGAGGCTCACTCTCTATTTATATTCTTTCATTCACTTGAATCCCACTCCAACATGTCGGCCTCACTTAACAATTACTTACTAGAGATGACATCTCTAGGAGTGTCTAATAACCCTAGTGCCCCACAACTTGTGGGGACTTTGCCTCCTCCGACCAACAAGGAGGGTTATCCTTAACACAACGGTGGGGACTATTGCCCCGACTTACAATGACTCACCTAGTGTTGACTTCTCTAGGATAGTCTAATAACCCTAGGGCCCCACAACTGCGGGGACTTTAACCCTTGACCAATAGGAGGGTTACCCATAATGACTTGACATTACTTGTTTACATTCTAGAACCTCCCGATAGGAACATCGGGGCATGACATGACTCAAATACATTACAGACACATCCCAGAATAAACACAGGGTACAATACATAAGATATATGGATGAATACATTCCGAAGTTACAAATACATCAACAATATAAACCATCACTTGACACCCTTATTGAAGGATATTTGATCCCCTCTTAAGATTTTCCTTTTTTATATATATATTTTCAATTGCATCATGCAACTTTTTCTCCTACTTCCCCCAAATTTCATGAATGTGATCTGCAATTCTTTCAACGTCTCTACTAAGATACATATCACTTGAGAATTAGATTGAATCTACAATCCATTTTGGCCCATTTATTTACAATTTGGAAAGTAGATTGATTAGTAGATCTATTTACAAAAAACTTGATTAGCGGACATATTTACATACAAATTGTAAGCAAGCTTAGCTTATGGCAAAGCAAGATCCCATTGTCTGAGTGCTCTACAACCATACATTACAACAAATGTTTTCATGTGGGAAATTAGCATGGGATCTCAATATTGACCTATATTAGTGGCTAATATATGCCTGGAACTAGGTGAATTAAAACTCGAACTAGGAGTGATGCAAGCTATGTACCCTTTAACTTCGTTGGATCTTGCTATGCCTCGGTTCTCTCATATTCTGCCTATGATTCCTTATCCTCTACTTAAATATATGAATTTACATCATTTCCTACTGTTATCTTAATTTTTCCCACCTATACCTCTTAAATTTCCTTCACTCTATTGAGCTCTACCTTGTCTCTCCTACCTATTTGGCTCTTGAATTCATTGTTTTATCCACTGACACATATTATGTTTACACACACCCTGATTATGACATAAATTGGTGCTTATAGCTCTCAATATGTATCTAGTATATATGGGTGACATAGTGCCACTTGAGCAAAGGGAATTGGATTTGGATATGAAATCAGGCTAGGGGAAATTGGAACAACTATAATTTTTTCCCTAACCTCTTCTTTTGTTCCACCAAAGCGGTGAGATGGTTATGCCACCTTTACATTTGTAGGTTCTCCATCTTGATAAGGGACTGTTGGGAGATCCATAGCTGCATATGGAATAGGTTCTAGATCTTGATCTTCATCTACATCACATATATTGGAAATATATTGCATTGTGCATCTTTTGCAATTATTCTTAGATTCTTGGATTCTTCATCATCTTAGTTATGTCAAGAGGTCATAACTACAAATTTCCTTCCTGAGTAGTGTTTGGCAAGCCCATATCCAACATTTATGAACAAACTTGGTAACCCATTGAACGTTTCCACTTACCTCAAAAACTTTGCAAAAAATCAAAGGAATGTATTACATTGCGATCGATGTCATTTCTAAATTGACTTCAAAACCAAAGCAATATTATATATGGTAGGATCTCTTAGTAAAATCTTGGTATGTTAGAGCTCGGTATCCTCAATAACTTGTATTCAGAGCTTCATGATCAAACAAATGTTAATGGAGATTGATCAAAGACTATATTTATGCATAGATCATTACTATTCCAATAACTTGTACTCATATATCAAAATTCAATTGAACAAAATACAACAAATGTGGTTGTTGGGATTGAATATAGGTATGCATGGCTACAACGTTAAGTTCTCACAACTAAATAAACTACAAACACTAGGTAGTTGAGCATGTTATGGCTTTGAAGTATGTGTGTGTGTGTGTGTGATTTTAAATTCATTTTCTATATATGACATAGCCCATTTAAC
>LPNX010304531.1:35314-60505 GCA_001517045.1 Pseudotsuga menziesii | reverse complement strand
AATTTTTTTTTAAAAAAAAAAAAAAAAAATTGACATTTTTTAAAACCAATTTTATATGATCCCATCTAAGACATTTTGTTTGAATATAAAAAAAAAAAAACAATTGACATTTTTTAAAACCAATTTTATATGATCCCATCTAAGACATTTTGTTTGATATAAAACTTAAAAATATTTCCTTGTCACATAAAGTTAAAAATTATGAACTTGAATCAAATCTTGTCTTTTATATAATAACTCATAAACATTCTCGATAAAATAATATTAAAAACCAATTAATGGGGGCGCTCATCAAGGTATGGAGTAACCCTCTCTTGGCATGATACAAATGTGCCAAAGCCAAAACAAGTCGACATTTATTTTTCATGAGGGAACTGATTCCTATCATGAAAGTTTTGAAATTGTCTTCATTTCACGCACTGAAATTCCTGTTGAATAATTCTTTAGGATTACGTGGCTTGAGCTGTTGCAATATATTTGGCTTTAGTTGTAGAATTAGCAGGAACATGTTGCTTTCGTGATCTCTATGTGATAGTTGTTAATCAAGATTCATTTATCAAATAACTTGAAGTAGAGACTCCATGCTCTTTATTTCCATCAAAATTAGAATCTGAATAACCAATAAGATGGAAGCCTGAAATTTTAGAATATTTGATGCCATAAGATTGAGTGCCTTTTAAATATTTAAGCACTCGCTTTGCTGCATTACAATGACCTTCACAGGGATGATGGATAAACTTGGAAAGTATTCCTACAACAAAAGTTATGCCAGGACAAGTAGTAGTAAGATAAATTAAACTTCGAACAAGTTGTTTGTACTTTGTTGGATCTTCAAATGTGATACCTTCATTTGAAGTAAGCTTTAGATTCTGCTCCATTGGTGTAGAAACAAGATTACAATCCTGCATACCAAATTTGTTTAATAGCTCTCCAACATATTTTTTCTGAGAAATGAAAATGTGGTTTGGTTTTTTATCTACTTCAATTCCTAAATAATAATGTAATAATCCCAAATCTGTCATATCAAAAATCTTTTTCAACTCTCTTTTAATAGAGGCTATATAATCATAATTATTTCCTGTGATAAGCAAATCATCCACATAGACAACTAGATATACAACCGATATTCAAACTTTCTTGACAAATAAAGTTGCATAATCTAGATTGAAATACTTATAATTCAATTTGAGAAGATGTTCAATTAACTTTTCATACCATGCTCGGGGTGCTTGCTTCAAACCATGTAAATATTTGACCAATTTGCATACATTTTGTTCTTGACCTTTGATAGCAAAGCCTTCAGGATGATCCATATAAACATCTTCTTTCAAGTCTCCATTCTAGAAGGCATTTTTAACATCCATATGATGTGTTCTCCATCGTTTTTGTGTTGCTAATGAAAACAAAGTTCGAATAGTGCCCCATTTAGTTGTAGGAGTAAATGTTTTTTTGTGTAATCAACACCTTCTTTCTGTGCATACCCTTTTGCTATAAGTCTCACTTTGTGTTTGTCAAGTGAGCCACCTGCTCTATACTTGTTCTTATATATCCACTTGCATCCAATTGGAGGGTCCGCCAACATTCAAGTTCCATTTTCTATGAGAGAATCATACTCTCTTTGCATTGCACTTTTATATACATCATTAGTTACTGCTTCTTGAAAAGATGCAAGTTCATCAAAAACATGAGAGTTTAATTCACAATCTAATGTGACAAAATTATCATACCTTTTTGGAAATATCTTAGTCTGTATCGATCTATGAAATTATTGTTGTCGTGTTTGCCGTGTTTCTTCTTCTAGAGTAGGTTCTTCGTTATCTATGAGACTTAATTTATCCATTCCATTAACAATATCATCAACTATCTCACCCTCTGTTTCATCAACTTGTGCATTAGAATCATCAGTTTGTGCATTAGAAGAACTTGTTGCTATAGAAGGAAATTCCAAAAAATGACTTCGAATAGGAATCCCCACTTCAAGATTTGGAAGTTCATTATCCATTTCATGATATATCTTTTTAGAATGAAATCTATCAAGTTGAGCAAGTTGTTTATCAATAGTGAGTGCATCTTTCTCAAATTCAAAAAATACAACATCTCGAGAAACAACAAACTTTCTGTTATCTTCATCATACAATCTATAAGCTTTATAAATAAAGAATATCCCAAAAAATACACTTTCAACTTCTTGCTCCCAGTTTATGTCTTTGTTAGTCAAGAATCAAATCATAACATGTTGAACCGAAAATTCTCAAATGCTTGACAGCTGGAATATGGCCATGCCACATTACATAAGGTGTTTTGTTTTGTAGTGCAATAGAAGGACATCTATTCTTAATGTAGACAACACAAAGAACTGCTTCTCCCCAAAACATTAACTTAACATTCTTAAAAAACATCATTGATCTTACCATATTCAACAGTGTCCTATTCATACGTTCTGCCACACCATTTTGTTGTGGGTTATAAGGAACAATGGTTTGATGTTTAATACCATTCTACTGCAAATATTTCTCAAAATCTTGAGATGTATATTCACCACCATTATCAGTTCGAAGGGTTCCAATATTGAGTTGAGCTTCATTTTTAATCCACAAATGAAAGTTTCTTAATGTATCAAAAGATTGAGATTTTGCTTTTAATAAATAAACCCACCACATCCTTGTAAAGTCATCAATGAAAGTCATGATATATTTGTCACCATTTGCTGATGGAACATGCATGGGCCCACATAAATCTGAGCGAATAAGATCAATCTTTCTTGAAGCTCGAAACATAGAATCATGAAAAGGTTGTTTACTATGCTTGCATAAAATACAAGCATCACATTGGGAAAGCTGTCTTGGAATAGTAGGAAGCCCTTGAACTCCTTTCTGTTTCATAATTTTGAGACTATCATAATTAATATGACCAAATCTAGCATGCCATAACAAGCTGGAAGATAAATTACTATTTATGTTGAGCCAAATTTGCAAAATTCTGTGAATTGGATGACTTACCATTCAACTTTAAAAGTTTGTTATATTCCACTCCAGTCATTACAATCACATTATCATAAGCTCTTCTAATCTCAATTGTACCATCAAACATATGTATTGAGTGATCTTGTTGTCTGATTTGCACAAGAGATATTAGATTTATCCTCAATTGTGGAACGTAAAGAACATCGAAAAGTATGTAATCAGCAAGTCCTAATAATTTCAGTCTAACAGAACCAATTTTTGAAGGTTTTAACTGAGACTTATCTACCAAATGTACTACCCCATCAATTTGATCACTAAATGTTTAAAATAAGTCTTTTCTAAATGTCATATGGCATGTGGTTCTAGTATCTAATAACCAAATGTCATTCCAAGAAAACAAAGTACTAAAAACTTCCCCAATTCCAAGATTACAATGTGCAACAACATAATGTGCAGATTGAGGAGGGTTACCTTTATCGTTTCCTTTATCTTGTACTTGCTCTTTCTCGTTAACAATTTTCTCCCAAGAAATTCTACAATAACTGGAAGTATGACTAGTTTTTCCACATCTATAACATTGTTGCTCTCCTTGATTAAATCTTCTCCCCCTTCCTTTGTACTGTCTTTTGTGTCCTCTACCTCGACCTCTTCTTCTATTTTCATCCTTTGCAAATTCTTCTTTTGATTTGTGTCCTTTCAATGCAAGACAAAATGCTTTCTCTCTTTCTACAATTTTTTCAATAAGTGTTTCAAAGGTCATAGCTTTCAATTGGCCACTAGCTTGAAGTGATTATAAATAGTGAGTATAGATAGGATATAAAGCTTTAGTAAATGCAATAAGTTGAATGTCAACTTCTACACCAATTGCATCAATATCATGGAAAATAACTCTAATTTCATAAGCAAGTTTCATTGGATAATTATCTTTTAATTCTAAGTTAAATAACTTCATCAACAATTGTATGATTTCAAGCTCAGAATGTGAATCATACAAATCTTTTAGTTTCTTTAATGCTTCACAAGAACTTTTGCTAGAAACTAAATGCCTACTTACTTCTTCACTTATAGAGACAATGATCAAGGCATAAGCCTTCTTGTCCTTGCTTTTCCATAATGCTAACTCTTTGGTATTAGTAGGTGGTATTGGTGCACTTTTATCCACTTCATCTATTGCATCTCCATCTTTCTTATCTTCAAAATTCTCATTATCACAAATTCCATCCATATCATTAAAAATAAGGGTTTTTAACTTTACGAAACCATTCATGATAATTTTCTTTTCAAGACAAAATTACTCCAACAATTGAAATTAAAGAATTCATTGAAATTTACAATGTAGTAATTTTTTGTGTACAAATTAATGTCTAATATATTATTTTCCTCTCAGCTGATGTTCTTTAGAAAAAAATCTTCTAAAAAGATTTCCCGAAAGGTTTAATAATTCAATCTAAAAAAAACCTTGCACTCAAATATAAATGGTTGTTTAAAAACTTTTATTTTTTAAAAAGAATTCCCCAAACATTTGATAATTAATTTAAAGAAACCATTACACACAAATATAAATGGTGGCTCTCTTTCTTTCTTTTTTTTTCTTAAAAAATAAGAAAATAATTCTTCTAAACAATTACTGAAACAATTTACGTGCAGTCTTTCTTCCACAATTTTTACTAAGTAGTTCTCCTTTCTTGGTGATTGCTCCTTTGCGGGCTCCTCCTTCACGAGCTCCTCCTCTCTCACCGAGACTTTTTCACAAATGCTTCATTGCCTTGCTTTGAAGCATTAAAAAAACTAAAATATTCGTATGATTGCACATTATAATCTTGGAATTCAAGAAGTTTTTAATCTGGCATAAAAAATGTCTATACTTCGTTGATTAAATTTCAAATCTAAAATAAAAATTGCAAAAGCATGTGTACATATCTATGAAAAATATTATTTATTCTCTATTTTTTATATATTATTTTAATTTTTTTATAAACAATTTAAAATTTTTATATATTGCATATGAGTTTTAGATTTATGGGATATTATATGAAATTTATAAAATTGTAATTACATTATATTTTTTATTACTTATTCTCTATTTTTTATATCTTATTTTACATTTTTTATAAATAATTTAAATTTCTTTTATATTAGATATAAATTTTAGATTTATGAGATATTATATGACATTTATAAAATTGTAATTATATTGTATTATATATATATTATATTTATTAGGTATTATATGGAATTTATAAAATTGTAATTTATTTTGAATTGAAAAAGTTTAAAATAAATAATATTAATTTATTTGTTTTTTAAACTAAAACAAAGGATTAGATTATAAGGTTCCGGCAAATCAGCTGCCGGGTGCTGTAACAAAACATAGCAGAAGTTCGTTTTCCCAAAGTGAAACTATGATCCAGTGGGGCTCAACGGCCTTATTATAATTATTTAACATAGTAGATCGAAGAGAGGCAGAGGATTTGAGCGGGAACAGCACTCTAGCTCTTCATTCCAGCTCCAGCTTTGCCACAGCCTTCTCCAGAGCATTGAGACGCTTGCCGAAGTCCCCATGAACGTTTGCCTCGTCCTTGAAGCCAGTACGCACCTCGGCCTTGAAATCTTTCATTTTCTTAGCTGAGGCAGCGTGATAATCTCTCAATTTCCTTATATCGGCATTCAGTAAATCCCAATTTTTATCTCCAGCCTTAGTGGAATCTTCTAGTTTTTTCTCAAAGCCAGCCATACGGCCTCGGATTCTCCCCATAGCTGATTCTAGCTCTTGGATTCGTGCTTCCACAGACAGACCCGAGGAGGAGGAACTATTCGATGCCATAGAGAGACGAGGATCAGCTTCTGGAGAACGCCGCAGAGAGGAAATCTTTACCTTCAGAGCAGTTTCAGCAAAATGGATCAACAGCAGTGCAATGCTTGGCGATAGAGGCAGGAATAAAAACAGTCCAGGGGTCGAGTCGGTCACAGACAGCATGAGAGTAGAATTGAAGATCAGAGATTTTCTCTGCAGTGCCAGACGGGAATCTTGGAACAGCAAAGTTTTGGCAGGCGAATGAGGACGCTTGACCCTACTAGGGGACGTCCCATCTAATTTCCATGCCATCCATGTGCATGATTCCTCTGCCTAATAGGGATCCATCATTCGCTGCCTTGTCTGCCATTGAGTTCAGGTTTCTAAGAATGTGAAAGAAACTAATAGATTGGAAATTTTTACAAAGCAGCCGAATTCTTTGCAAAATTTGAGCTAGCTGTAAATGGGAGGGGCATTTCTTATTGGTGATGGCTTGAATTAGCAGCCTAGAGTCCCCGAAAACTAGTAGTTTTGCAATACCTTTAGTCCTGGCAATCCTCAAACCTTGATAAATTCCACAAAAATATGCCTTATTATTTGTCCCATTTCCAAGACCCCAGGCATAGGAGCTGACCAAATTGCCATTTGCCTCAGTGATAACTCCACCACAACCGGAAAGCCCCGGGTTACCCTTTGCTGCTCCATCAAAGAAAAGACAGGGATCATTCCTGGCGAGGTTCCACCTGTTGAAGGCATCCTCATCTAGCCTAATTTCCCAATTAGCAAGAGAATTTTTGTTGGAGTTTGATTTTGGTGATTGGGGACAAACTGGGCAAGCCAAAGAGATTCTTCGGGCTTGATAGGAACAGTGTTAGACAGGGAGGAGTTCTGTTCCAGTGCTTCCCCAATAAGAGCTCTTGCTTGGGCTACTACTTTAGAGGGGTGGCTTTCTTGCCCCCTGAAGATTCGATTATTTCTTTCAGTCCAAATTTTCCAACAAGTGGCTTTAAGGATCCAGTTCCAGGAAGAATGAAGGAGAGGTTTCTTGGAAAGCAGGAACGGGGAGAGGTGCATCCAGCTTGAGAGAAGATCGTGGATAGTAGTTGGGAAGTTTATTCTAGGGCTAATCCTCAAGGCATGATTCCAGACTTTTTTGGAGAAATTGCAGCCAATGATGAGGTGATTCGAAGTTTCATTCTCACTTTTGCACAACGAACATCTAGAGGGGCCTTCCATCCCTCTTTTCTTGAGGTTTTCTCCAGTGAGGATACTTTTGTGAGCCATATTCCAGTAGAACATGTCTATTTTTGGAATGAAGACTTTTTCCCATAGGAATTTCCAGATCGCCGGATTGGGAGTAGCGAATGGGACAGCATGAAACTTCTTGTATCCTTCAGCAGAGGAATAATTTCTTGAATTACTCCCCCATCCTCTTTTGTCTCTTATTCCTTCATTGATGGGAGATTTGCCCTGGAGGAGGACTGTAACCAATTCAGCCTCGGCAGCTAGATCTGGAGGGGGGTTTCCTAGGTCCCATCCTATCCAATTGTTATCTTCCCACTGAGACAAGTCCCAAAGCGAATTGACCCCATTGTTTAAAAGCCAGACTCTGATATGATCCACTTCCCCGCAAGACCCTAAAGGGGCATCTCCCATGATTGAATCGTCCCAAATTCTTATAGTTTTACCATCACCAGGGATCCAATAAATGTTACTTTGGAAAGGTTCCAAAGCTTTAAGGCACAGCTTGTAGATTGGAGAACCATTTCTGTTTGGGGGAGGCATATCCAAGCATCTCTTTCTTGGGCCGAGAAAGTAATTTTTCCTGAGAGCTTTCTTGCTCCAACTGTCTTTTCCAGTTACAATTTGCCAGAGCAGTTTAGCTCCTAAAGCCAGGTTTTGAGAGGAAAGACTTCTCACTTGCAGCCCTCCTTCATCACGTGACTTTTGTATCTTATTCCAGCTAATAAGATGAATTTTATTTTCATTCCCCTTGCCTCCTTCCCACAGAAATTTTCTTAGCATACCTTCCATTTTGTGAATGACCAAAGCAGGGGCGAGCATGATGGACGAATGGTAAACATGCATGCTATTAAGGACAGCTTTTAAAAGAATAGTTTTACCTGCTGTATTGAGCCAATTGGCACTCCAACTTTGGATTTTTGATTTGATTTTGTCTAAGATGTTATCCCAGTTTGCTGATTTGAGTTTGTTTTTGCAGATGGGGATGCCAAGATAGGGGAAGGTCTCCCAGTCCGTTGTGCCTTCCATTCCAAGAATTCTGGTTATACCCTGAAGCTCTCTTGCTGAACAATTCTAGCTGAAGATCTTGCTTTTATGGAAATTGATTTTGCTTCGGGATACCTCCTTGTAAATTTCCAGCTCATGCTTAAAGTATTCGGCAGAATGGGAGCTCGCTCCTCCTAATAACAAGGTGTCATCTGTGAATTGAGCATGGTTTATGCTCCGGACACCATGCACTATTCTGAGGCCAGGCAGCGATTGGGATTCCTGGCAGAGGTTGATCTGAAAGCTGAGAACTGAAGCTTGAATGGCGTAAAGAAGGGGGGACAGCGGGCAGCCTTGCCTGAGACCTCTGGTTGCTTTGAAGAAGCCCGTAGGTCTCCGATTCACTAAAGGGCCAATCCAAGGAGCATCTACGCAGCCTTTGATCCAGTTTATAACGGTGGAGGAGAAGCCAAATTTTGCCATAACTGCAAACAAAAAATCATGCTTGACACGATCAAAAGCATTAGCTAAATCAAGTTTAATGACCATACCTTTCTCATTACGCTGGCAGCTGGAATGAATGGCTTCTTGGACGAGAATAATGTTGTCCAAGATTTTCCTTCCCTTGATGAAGCCTCCTTGATTTTCGGGGATAATTTTGGGTAGAATCCTTTTTAGTCTAGAGGCAATGATCTTGGTAATGATCTTGTACCCTGTGTTGCACAAGGAGATCGGTCTGAAGCGATTGAATGTATTGGCACCTTTTTCCTTCGGGATCAGAGCTAGGAAGGAAGAATTGGTGCTTCCCCCCCAGCCTATTTACTAACTGATAATGCCGAACCATTTTTAGGAGATCATACTTTATTATCGACCAGCAGCTGGTGAAGAATCTAGTGGTGAAACCGTCAGGGCCAGGCGCGTTGTCCGGTTTCATAATCAAGAGGATCTCTTTAATTTCATTCATAGTAACCAGAGTTGTGAGGAGATTGTTGTCCTCCTGCTTGATAAGGTTTGGAATGAGGTCAAACGGATGGGCGGAGGTGTCAATCGGGTCCTCAATGGGGGCTGTGTATAACTCCTTGAAGGAAGCTTGGGCGGCCTGCTTAATGCCCTCAAAGTCTTTGATAAGGTCTCCATTGTAGATGATTTCTGAGACTGCATTATGGGTTTTCCGAGCCTCAGCCTGCTTATGGAAATACTTGGTATTTTTATCTCCACTCAGGAGCCAAAGATTTCAGGATTTTTGCCTCCAATATTCCTCTTCCGTCCTACAGGTTGAGAAGAAGGCTTTCTGGAGTTCCTCTTCCTTTCTCAGCATGCAGTCAGTTATAGTTGAGGCATCCATGAGGAATTGGTGAGCTTCCAATTCAGCTTGGGCAGTATTTCTTTTTGAGGAGGGTGTGACAAGGAGTCTTGCCCACTTTTTCAGATCCGTTTTAAGCCTTTTTAGCCTGGATTCCTAGATGAAAGAGGGTGAGCCTTTAAGAGGAGTGGCCCATGAATCGGTTACAACTTGTAAAAAATCCTCATGCTGGATCCAAAGGGGGCTAAAGCGGAAGGGGATTGGGCCGAGGTTAGGAGCGAGAGAAATCTCTAGAAGGATGGGCTTATGGTTAGAGGTACAGTGAGGAAGGATTTTGGAGGAGGCCAAAAGACCAAGGGTGAGAAAGGAGGAGTGGACTAGGAACCTGTCAAGCCGGGTAGCCACATGGCCCGGTCCAAAGTAAACTTTCCTCTGGCTGGTTTTATGTCTAAAATATCCCAACCGAGGATGATATCCTCCACCCACTCCCTCGAGGGATCCCTGACCAGCGTGCCCCCTTTTTTCTCACTTGAGGCCAGAGTAACATTCAAATCGCCAGCCACAATAATGTTATCAAGGTGCTGAAGATTGAGAAAGGATTCTAGCTTATTCCAGCATTCTTTTTTTTCCGAATGTAGGATAGGAAATGATAGAGATTTGTTATAGCCCAAAATGCCACATCTCTGCCTGTGACCACTTTTCCATGTTTCCGTCGCATGACGACACTTCATGAAAGTCACTGAAAAAACACCTATCTTGGAGGACCCATATATTTAGTTTTGTAACTCCGTTTGACCTCATTTCTACACCGTTGGAAAGGTATTTTAGTTGGCTAAAACTTTGTAGAAGACACCAAAGTCTGAAAATGCCCAAAAATACCATAAAAATGTGTTTTTTGTCCATTCGCGATTTTCCTTAAGGAAAACCCACGTATGTGTCTCTCAATATTAAAACATGAGTTAATTGGAGATTAGTTAAGTCATTTAACTTAATTTCCTTAACTGTTGTAACTTCTCCAACCTTCAAAACTACCTTATTTCACCCATATAAATAGAGGTAGGGAGGTCCATGAGAGGGGACTTGAATTTTTGCACTGTTATGCTGGAGGAATTGGAACTCTCTTTGCCCACACCTTTGCCCTGGAGGTCTTCCCCTTGTGTTGCAGAGCTTGGAGGCTGAGTTCCTTGGAGAAGAGAAGCAGCAGATCCAGATCAAGGTTTCGTGAGCTGCCAAACTTGAAGAGAAGGTATATTTGTACTTGTTTTCAAGATTAATAAAGATGTGATGTCCTTCTTCTTCCCAAATCATTGTTCAATGTGTGATTGAATCTCTATTTCTGATCATATGATGATGTTAATCAGATTATTATTTCAGACTTATTTGATTATCATTTCTTTATATGTGGTCATAATGGTTTGAGGAAGGTATAACTTGTTTTGCAGGTCTCTTGGAGCAAGAGGAGCAAGAAGAGGATTGAAGAGAAAGCTTGGACCAGCCTTCAGTTATCCAGGTGTGGACCTTTCTCATCTCTGAAACTTGCTGTTATATGCTTGCTGAACATTGTGCATCTCTCTTTCAACCCCAGTACGTTGATGGCCTCTTAAACCCTAGCCATAGGATACTTTCCTTTACAACAAGATTGAAGAGACTTACCAAATGCCCCGAGGCTTTGTGGATGAGTTTAGTAAAGATCCAATGAAGCTCACAGAATTCAGCTTCAAGAGTATAGAGATTGGAATCCCAGAAGGTTGCAATACCTCCCAAGGCTCCTCTAGAGTTGTTGGCAGTCCCGGTACCTTTTTTCCAGAACTTTTTCCCAGCTTGGAGGGCAGCAACTTCCTCCATTTTTGTCTCCTGGAAAAGCAGAATCTCAAGGTTATGAATTCGGACCAGATCTTTCATTGCTTCTTCTTTTAATGATGAGCCTAAGCATCTGCAATTCCAGGAGATGTATCTCATTAATAACGGTGGGGGGAGGTGGCCCCTTTTGAGGCCGGACCGGTTCCTTTCTTCGATCTGGTGTTCATGATACCTTTCAAAGTTTTTTGTGAGCCATCAAGGACCGCTAAGTATGTAGCTTCTTCTCTCTTCTTCTTTTTTGATTTCCGGCCTCTTGGATTTTTGAAGGGAACCGTCGACAGACTACTTGAGGAGTCCCCTTCATCCGTTTCTTCGCCTTGATCCGAGTCTAGCAGTAGAGGATCCACGCTTGAGTCTTTGAGAGGACTAGGGGGATCGGCAGGAGAGGATTCCCTCAGGTGAATTTCCCCCATTTCCAAAGGATCTTTAGTATGGGACGCGGCCTCTTTTTCTGTAAGTGGATTGCTGGTTTGAATTCCAGCAGGATCGCTGGCTTTTCCTGGATCTTCTTCTTCCTGAATGACGATTGGGGTTGTTTTGATGGCTTCCTGGAAGGAAGAGCTCGATGGCAGGTTCTGCATGTTACTTCCTATCTTTCTTTCATGAGTTTTGTTGCCATATTTGCCCTTTTTAAATTTTTGCCAGCCTTCCTCTTCTTCGTGGACCTGAATTTGTGGGCAGTTTCTCTGGAAATGTCCATGCTCGTGACAATGGCGGCACTTGAACGGAAGCTGCTCGTAATCCAGCTTTTGGTAATGATGCCAATCTCCGACTTTCAGCTTAACTGCCTCAGGTAGCCCAGCTTCCAGGTCGACCTCCACACAAATCCTGGCGCAGGAGTACTGACCTTTATTCTCCGCTTTGTCTATGTATCTCCCCAGGGCATTCCCCACTTTTTCGAGGGTTTGTGAGTTCCAGCAGTGAACTGGGAGATTTGGTAGCCTTACCCACACTGGCACTTCCTTTGGGACATCTACTTCAGCGTTAAAGTCCGGGGTCCATTTATTGAGGTACATCCCTTGGGTGCCCATGAAGTACGGGCCGTTTCTAAAGACAAGATCTCGATCTTCTTTGGAGATGAATTCAAAAATGAAGAATCGTCTTCCAACCGGGTAGCAGGTAACACTATTCTTGAGTTGAGGTCGCCAGTTCCTTTGGATCCAGTCGTCAGTGGTTTTAGTAGAGGGCCATAACCCCATGAACTTCCCAACCGGTCCGCGTTCAGCTAGGGCCAGAGTGATCTTGATGGGATGTTCGATCGGTAGGTCAATTTCCGGGACTGCATCAAGTTTCTTGATAAATTTTGGAATGGAGGGGGCTGCCGGTTTAAAGCCCGGAGCCGAAAGCAACCTTCTGAAGGCTTCCTCGGCAGAGAGAGGTGAGGAAGGGGAGAGCCCTCCCCCAGGCGCAGCCATGGGGGCGGCCAGAGAGCTCAAAATCCTAGGCGGAAGCTATTCCAGTGAAAGCGCAGCCTCAGAGCCAGCGATCAACCGGCTAATCGTGATTTTCCAGTTTTTGGAATTGAATCTAATTTATTTGTTATAAATATATATATATATATAATTTAATTTTGAATTTATTGAATATTAGGTTAGTTGAGATTCCACAGTAAATATTCATGGCATTTAATGGAGAGTCTGCGGTGAGAGGAGTTAATGTCAACGTTTCGAGCCAGACATGGTTCATCTTCAAGACATAGCGACGCTTGGGGAAATTGTTCATCTTTCATAGGTGTATTAATACAGAAACAACCCACTTGGGAGGTGTCGACTAGGTTTGGAAAAATCAAAGCAATTGATTTGTAATTTTTAAAATTTAGAAGATTCAAAATATATCTATATTAGTTTGTGTCTTTTAGATTTTTTACAATTTATTTTATAATTTTAAAAGCAATAGGCTTTACTAGGTAACTGATGTAACTAGGATGCATTACGATAAATTATTTTGGGGTTGGATTGGGTGCGCTAGGGTTCTGACAGGAGTTTCCCATGCGCTATGGTTCTGACGACCCTCTACGGCCTGCTTCCGTTTTGTTGACCTCTGCGCCTCTGGGCGGAGGTCGTGCTGGTTGCTCAGCGCCCCCTCTCTGGGCGGTGGCCGTGAGGGCATGCCAGTCGATGGAGATGGATCCCCTCTGGGCCCTAGTGTTTATCTCCTTGCCTTCAAGGCTTTGATTGCGGGGAGATCCAAGTCCTTGCCCACCCTTGTGATCCCCAAATTTGTGAAGAAGCTCAATGAAGTAACCACCATCAACCTCCCCCCTCAGCATCCCATGCAGGTTGCCATCTCTCTTGCAGATCGGGCTTTAGTGGGCCAGTTCATAGGAATTTGGCCTTCCCCTAAGTCCACAGATAACTGGATTCAAAAACATTGGGGGCCCCTTATCTCGAATAGCGTCACATGCTATGCTGTCGGAAGGGGGTTTTTTCTGTTTGAATTCATTTCTAAAGAAGATCGCGATATGATATTTCGAAGCGGACCATACTTCATGGGCCCACAGGGACTATACTTGAACAGATGGAATCCTGACTTTGATCCTGCTATTGACGTCCCTAAAGCAGTCCCGGTTTGGGTTCGTCTTCCCAATCTCCCGATCCATTGCTGAACCTCCTCCTCCATGCAATCCATCGGAAACAAGCTCGGTAAATACATTGACAAAGCTCACCCTAAAGACAATTATTCATGTGCCCGTATCTGTGTACAAGTAGATCTGGAAGTAGGGCTTCCTAAAGCAATTAAACTAGCAGCCGAGGAATGGAATCATTATAAAAAATTGGACTATGAACAACTACCATTCAAATGCCGGCATTGTCATGAGTACGGCCACTTCCAAAAAAGATGCCCTAAGAAACCCATAGACATTGAAAAGGATCAAGAAGAAGGCTAGATCTAGGCAAAAAGAACTAAACCAAATCCAAGGAAGCCCCATAAAAAAGCTAAGAAAATTCCTAGACCCATTCAGACTTTAGCTCCACCCTCCAATCCTACTCCTGGTCCTAGCAATCCTGCCATGGCTGTTGTCTCCCCACTATCCAGATCTGAGGAAGCTCATGTTCTAGAGGATGGGGTCCCCTCTAGTCCAATCCAGAATCCTGCTAGCCCTTCGCTCTTTGGAAATAACCAGGAAGGAAATAGTCTCCCAGCTTCTTAGATCCAATCCTCTAAGGAAGAGGTCTCGGAAGAAGAAGAAGGAGAAATTCACCTCCATCCTTCCCCCTCTAAAAAGAAAGGCAAGCAATGAAGAATAACTGACAAGGAACGAAGAGAAGAAGCCACCTACAAAGACAAGTTGCTGGAATCGGAAGTCACCCTCGAAACCATGCTAAACTCCAGAATCACGAGGCAGAAAGGGAAGCCCAAAGGGGCTTCCAAAACCCCAAACGGTAAGTAATGAAGATCATCTCTTGAAACTGTAGAGGGTTAGGAAGTAAAAAAAAATTGGACTCTATGAAATATCTAATTCATATTGCTAGCCTGGACATCCTTCTGATCCAGGGGACAAAAATGGAGGAAGAATGCTTCCTCCAGTCAGCCCCTCTTTTCTGGAAATCTGGTGAGGGCCTTGCTGCTAGCACCAGAGGCGCTTCTAGGGGTCTAGGCACCCTCTGGAAAAAAATATGCCTTTGATCTCATCCATTTCATCTCAAACACTCATTGGATTCTATCCATTCTCCTTCACAAAGATTCAGGTATTCAGCTGAGTCTTTTCAATATCTACGTTCATGTTCTTCTCATGGAAAAAAGAGCCTGCTGGCAAAGTATTCAAGATAGCCTCTCCTCCCAAACCCTGGACAACATCATCCTCGCCGGGGATCTGAATATCACGCTAGATGCCAAAGAAAAAAAAGGAGGATCAATTGTTAAAGATCCTCTTCAAGAAAACGCAGAGGAAATCATGAGTAGCTGGGATCTTGAGGACATTAATCCATCTCGGGGCAACTTCACCTGGTCGAATCGAAGGATTGGGCCAGGTCATATTGCTGCCAGGCTTGTTCGGTTCTTAATTCATCATTCCTTTGCTGCCTTTGGTTTCAGATCTGATTCTAAGATTCTTCCATTCAGTATGTCGGATCACAAACCGATCATGTTGGATCTCACGGAAGAAAAAAATCTAGGTCCTATTCCCTTCAGGTTTAGTCCCTACTGGATCTCCCAGGCTGGTTTCATGGACCTGGTAGCCTTAAGTTGGGTCGTTCCTATTTTTGGCTCTCCTTTCTTTGTCTGGGAAGAAAAATTGAGAAGGCTGAAAAAGCCCTCAAAATTTGGGCCAAGTCCCTTGCATCCCTCTCTGCTGTTAGGCCGGAAGCCTAACGCAATCTGGAAAACCACTAATTATCTCAGGAAGAGCAGCCTTCGGACCTCGCCAATCTTGAAAAAGAAGCTACCCTTCATTGGTCCATACATGTGGCCTACAGGATGGAAGAAGAAAATCTCAGACAGAAGTCTATATGCCTATGGTTAAAAGCTGGAGACTAGAACACCAGCTTTTTTCATAAGCAAGCGAAGGGGCGCAAAAACTTCAAATCGGTCAAAGAAATTTAGATCCAGGGCCAGACTTCCAAGGACTTTGAAGAGATCAAAAAGGCATCCCACGACCACTTCCAACGAGTTTACTCCAACGAAGGTCCTTTTCTAGGCTCTCCCATTCTGGATGTCGTTCCCCTTCTGCTCCACCACTCCAAAAACAACAATCTTACAGCCCCTGTTTCAAACAAAGAAGTAAAAAGGGCCCTCATGGCCATGGAGCCTGACAAAGCATCAGGTCCAGATGGATTCACTTCTAGATTTCTCAAAACTTGCTAGAAGATCATAAAAAAGGACCTGGTTAAAATGGTCTGCAAATCTAAGAATTGTGCCAAAATTGGAGGGAGCACCAACTTAGCTTTCCTCGCACTCATCCCTAAAGAAAAAGGGGCTACATCCTTCGACAGATTTCAGCCCATCTCTCTCTATAATATCGGTTACAAAGTCATCACCAAGGTTATAGCCAATAGGATTAACGCGGTGTTACCATCCATCATTCCTGAGAATCAAGAAGGCTTCGTTCAAGGGAGGCAGATCGCAGACAACATAATTCTAGTTCAGGAAGTGATTCACTCTAGCATCAGCCATTGGGAAAAAGGTACGGTTGTCAAATTAGACTTAGCAAACGCCTTTGATAGAGGTAGATATGATTTTCTTTTTCAGGTCATGCTCCGGTTCAGGTTTGATCCTGTGTTTGTCAGATGGATCCAATCCTGCATCAAATCCCCTTGGATAGCCCCGTTGGTAAATGGGCGTGCTGCTAACTTTTTTCAAGCCACTCGTGGGCTTCGCCAAGGGTGCCCTCTTTCTCCCATGCTCTATGTTATCCAAGCTTCAATTCTCAGCTTCCAGCTTGACCTTTTCCAGCAAAATAATGAGCTCCTTGGGCTTCGCATATCCCGTGGGGTCAAGGATGTGAACCATGCCCAGTTTGTTGATGATACGATCCTTCTTGGAGGTGCCAGTGTGGTTTTTGCAAGATTATTCAAAAGAGAGCTTGAAAAATACCAAGACGCCTCGGGAAATCTCATTAATTATACTAAAATCCAAATCCTCTCTTGGAACTGTAACCCCAAAGAACTCATCGACATCAGTTGAATCCTTGAAATCAAAGGGAGATCCCAATGGGTTGATTTAAAATACCTTGGGGTCCCCATCTTCAAAGTCGCCCCGAAAGCATCCTGCTAGATCCCTCTTATTGAAAAGATTAAGAATAGGATTAGCACCTGGGGAGCTACTTGGTTGAATCCGACCGGGAAAGTCGTTCTTATTAAGTCAGTTCTCTCTAGCATTACGATCTATCAAAGCTCCATCCCGCTGGCTCCCAAAGGATTCCTAGATCGTATTGAATCCCTTCTCAAAAATTTCCTTTGAAAAGGAGGGAAGCACAATGAAAAGAAGCTCCCCTTGGTCCATTGGGAGAAAGTAACCAAACCCTGGCATCATGGGGGACTGCAAATTTGAAAACTAGCTCTGCAAATTATAGCTTTGGGAGCCAAACTGCTCTGGAACATCATCTTTGGCAAACCCGCATGGTGCAAACCAACCCTTTGGAAAAAATACTTCTCAAATAGCTGTCTTAGATGCCTAGACCACCCACCAGTTGCCAGAAAAGGCTATTCCATCCTCCTTATTCTCCTTAAATCCTTCCCCTTCTTTTCGGCCAAGTTAACTTGGATCCCTGGGAATGGTAAACAAATTAATATATGGGGGGACTCGATCATGGGAGATCCTCCCCTGGATCAGTCCCTTGATATGGATGATCTAAAAACTCATATATCAGCAGGAACATCACTACTATTTGGGATATCTCAAAATGGAACCAGGACGGCTCCTGGAAGGATTGGAATATCCCTTGCCCTCCTCATATGATCGACGCTAAGAGGTAGCTCCTCCGAAACTTAAAAGGGAAATCCCCTGAAGCCATCTCAGTCAAAGAATCCAGAGGGTGGGGGAACAGATCGGGTAAGTATACTACTTGAGCTGGTTACAACCTCCTTTCAAGCACTGTGAATCATGAGAACCCTACTACTTGGAAGAGTATCTGGGCTGTTAAAAGCCTCCCTAAAATCGACTTCTTCACTTGGACTGTCCTTCACAACAAAATCCTTACAGGTTCCAATCTTCAGAAAAAAGGGTGGGAGGGCCCCAAAAGATGTCCCCTTTGCCTCACCCATGAAGAAAACATAGAGCACATTCTTATTTCCTATGACTTTGCTAAAAGCATGTGGAAAGCATCCCTCCCTAGGCATGCTGAGCTCCCCTCCGACAGTCCCCAGGCTCTCTTTCTTCGCTGGGCCTCAAAAGCTCTCTTCAGTCTCAAGTCAAAAAGCACCAAAGTGAGTTGGATGGCGCTCCCCAAGATCATTATCTGGAAAATTTGGTTGGAAAGAAATGCTCGAATCTTTAGAGAGAGACACGAAAGGGTTGATCAGGTCACAGCTAAAGTCCTTGGTCTGCTGGGAGAATGTCTCTCACAGATTTGGACCGAGCCCTACACCAACCTCGCCTCAGATGGTTGGATCAACATGCTTACTCCTAAGCCTATCCCGATGCCTCTTGCTCATAAAAGGAAACCTTGGGAAATCAGGATGGAGGAATATGAACTCAAAACCTGGCTTCATTCTGTTAACCGGAGATCTTTGTTCACTAACGGAGCTTCTAAAGGTAATCCTGGGGCGACAGGGGGGGTGAAGTTTTCTTCACTCCGGATGGATCGTTGGATTTTAAGTTTGCTTGGGGGATTGGTATTGACATCAACAATATGGCTGAAGCCTTGGCTTTATGGCAAGGACTGAGGATAGCCAAGACGCTGGGAATCTTTGAGCTAACTAGTATTGGAGATTCCAGAATTGTTATCTGCGCTCTAGTTGAAAACCTTATGCCCAATCATATGGCCCTGAGATAGCTAATTCACAAGATCGCGGCACACACCTCCTCCTTCAAAAAAATTGATTTCTTCCACGTGTTTAGGGAAAACAACTCTAAAGCAGACTATGAAGCTAACAAAGGCTCCTCCCTTAGCCCTGGGGATCTTATTCTCAATGGTCTGGGTTCTTTCTACTCGCCCCCATAGGCCTGGGGGCTTATTGTGGGCTCTCCCTCTGTGGGTCCCAGTCCGTCGGAATGCCCCGTGCCGGCTAGATACAAGAACAGATGGCTTGTGTCATTCACGTGGCCCAGCGTCGGTTCGGTTTAATGCTTGGCCTAGGCTGTCTCTTCGACCGGTGTGAAGACAAATGCCTCAGTTCAGCTCCATATCGTGTCTTAACGTTTGCAGGACAATTGACCTCATGCATGATCATTGTTTGACGTCGGGGGGAAACGTTGGTTTAATGGCTTGCCCGAATATTGTCTTCTCTCCCGAGGCAAAATCTGCAGGAGTCCTGTCGAAGATGGTTGCATCGAATGTCATTATGGTAGCATTTACTACCCGCGCATATGAAACTCTGATTTTATCTGGAGGGAAGGTGAGAGGAGTCGCGTCGAATCTGGATCACTCAAACAATTTCATGATTACTCACGCATTGGAAATTGAAGTGATGCCAAGCTCCCCGGGACTCATGGATTTAAAAGGTTGGAATGCCAAGAATCGAAGCACGCAGGATGTGGTTCTGTTTGGCTATCTCCAAGAGCTCTATCGACTTGCTGCTAAGAGTTTGTTGATAATTAGGATGGAAGCGGGGTCCTCATCCGCGGTTGCACCTGTCATTTCAAATCTAGTGGATATGAAGGTGAGAGAACTGAAGCAAGATCTCAAATCGTTGCAGACTCAAGTCAATGATATTGATTATGAAGGCGGAAGGAGAATGGAACATGTGAATAAGGATTTGGTCTTTCTTCGCAAGAAATTCAAGCGAAAGGTAAAGTGGACTGAAAACTCGTTAACCAAGCAGATAGTCGAGCTAGAAATAGAGGTGAACAAGCTTGCTCNTCCAAAAATAATACAAATTCCATGTCATCATGTATTAGCCAATCAAAATGCTTTAAAATTCAAAAAGGGAGCACCTCTTAAATAATTTTTTAATATAAATTTGAGGATAGGTATCATAAAAAAATCTACTTTTTTGTTTGTATTTTCGACATATCTCCTTGTGTTTTTACTCAAATTTCGATCGGTATAGCTCGTTGGATGTGGAATTAAATTTCGCATCCAACGAGTACCCACTCGGCATACTTTTGACAGGCCCCGCTACTCCAAAAACAAGAAATCCCTGGAAAAAATGTGATGATGACATCATCATCACGTTTTTTCAGGTATTTCTTGTTTTTGGGGTAGCAGGGCCCATCAAAAGTATGCCAAGTGGGTACTCATTGGATGGAGAATTTAATTCCGCATCCAACGAGCTCTCCCAATCAAAATTTGAGTAAAAATATTGGGTGATTTGTCGAAAATACGAACAAAAAAGTAGTTTTTTCTTTTCTTCCTCCAAAATTAATAAATATTATTTTATTATTTTAACTATTATTTTATTAATTTACCTTAGGAGGCCCATTTTGAGTTGAAATTTCCTCTAATGAACTTTTCAAACATGAAGTGTTCGGTAATGGTATGTCCTCTAGCTCGGACGGATAGAAGCCGTTTGAGTGCTCTGGCTCGCTGTCTTGCATGTACATGCCCCTCTATTTTTCTGCATAGTTATAGTTTCTCAGTTAATGTGCATAGTGGTAGTTTCTTAGTATTTTAATCTGTTATGAATGGGTTTAAGGTCTCAAACTGTTTATGTTGCTGCTCTCTCAAGGGCGTTTTGTTGGCTTAAATGCCTTTGTCGCTCCCACAAGGGCACCTATGTCTCCTCTGGTATTTAAGTTTTATGTTTTTCAGCTGCCGCTACCATGAGGGCATTTTGTAATTTGGAACCATTTTACGGTGGTTACACCACCTCCTAATATAATATAACTGCTTTTGTCTAAAAAAACTGATGTAACTGATAGAAGTGGGCCTTTCCCCCATGGAGAACATGGTTATGACTAGGTAATTGATGTACAAGCATAAGATAAATAACATGGGAAACAAGAGACTACCTAGAATTGCTTTAAACCCAAGCGGTGTTGGTGTAAAGGTACCATGGCTTGGTTAAACCATTAGGGCATTGATGAAAACAACATTTTGCAGAACATTGATAATGTAACATCTCCAAAAATTGATAAAAAAAATTTGAAATAGTCTTAACTGCAACTGTAAACAATATTTAACATGGTCACGAAAACATTTCCTACTTTGTTTAGTCTTGATATCCATTAAACCGTATGATATTTGGTTTTGTGTTTATAGTCATTTATCTATCGCACACAACTTGTCATAATGCGACAATGATATCATGTGACTTATTGTTATGATGACACTATTTTGATTCATGTTACACCACTTTTATTTACTGTCAGTTAGGGTTGGTGTATTTTGTTGGTTGATGTTCTAGTTCTACTTGACTATGTTGACTTTGTGTCGAGCTATGAAAACTATGTCATACACTTTCTTCTTTATTCATAAACAGAGTATTTATTAATTTTTCTCTAGATTGTTTCTTAAATTGCTCGATGAGATAACGGGTTGGGTTAAGGTCTTACTTAGCTAGAGAGCTAACGCATACACCTTTTGTTTTAAAATGTATGTACTCTATGAAGGTGATTCATTGCCTTGTTAAGCCACGTCTAAGGATCTAAACAAGGGAAAAAATAAGGGACTACCTAGAACACTCAAGAGAATAAAAAAACTAAGTTATAACAAGCATAAGGTCAAAAGAACAATGTAAAGGCAAGCAAGGTTGAATAATGTTCAAGGTTTTCCCTTAACTAAACATACGAAGCAAAGGGTTTGATGCACACAGGAGATACGTGTTTTAATGTTTATGAATTTTAATTAAATGTGGCCATATGTTGGCCATGTGATGGAATAAATGCTCTAGTTGGGAGGCATATATGTCCCATCGTTAAACCCGAAGGTTTAACTTACCTTGTTTCCTATTTTTGCGCTGTGTTGTTTGGTTCTTTTTTCCAGTGTAAGAGCCATGGCTCCTCAACTCTGGTTCTCGACATGAGTAATCGGGCTTTGTGATGGCTCTGGATTGTTTCCATGCATTGTAACAGATCTCCACCGTGATTTTAAAACTGCTAGTTGAAAACTGCTTTCTCTGTGTAATTCCAACTGCCGACTATTGGGGAAAAGCTCCTTCGCCATTGTTGCTTCTACGGTAAGTTTTTCTTGTTTTGATTTACATTTCCAATTTCGTCACTTCCTTTTTATCTATGGTTTAAATAATGACCTATGGTGTGTGTTCAACGGGATTCGTCATCCATGGATGCGGTAGAGGCCCTATGGCTACTCTTCATGCAAACAAAGCGTCCACAACTTCAGTAAGACATGTGCCTGTAACCTTTTGTCTCATTGTGGCATCGTGGCTATGGGGTGATGTGGCTTTGCATGATGGGATTCTATTCCCGCGTTTTGTTGACATCGGTTGGGAACCCATCTCTGCATTTGTATTTTGGCATGGAAGTGGTAATTCTCTTCGGTAGTCGTGAGGCATTTACATTTAGTAACTGTGAAGACTCTTCGACCATGGAGTCAAAGTGACTGTGCACTAAAATGTTTAGTTTGAACTATGATAGGGTTTAAGTTTTGAAGGTGTAATGAACATTTCTACGACGGTCTCTCCAAATGTAATTCTTATTAAGAAACTCATGAGGGATTTTGTTGATGTAAATCATGTTTTGCTTGGTAGTTTTGTAGCTTCATTTAATTATAAATATTATTATGGTCATGAGGCCTTTACTTAGTTTTCGTTTTTCTTTGAGAAAGGTCGTGAGGCCATTACTTTGTTTTGTTTTTGCTTTGGGAAAGGTCATGAGACCACTGTCAAGTCGATTCAAGTTTTTAAATGGATATTACTGTTTTTATAGTGATTATTAAGCCATAAGGATGTTGTGATTTCTTCTGTATGTTTAAGGTGCATATTGTAATACTAAAATGGCCTTTAGCCTGTAGTTGTGGCTTGTTGATGATCTTGATTTAGTATTTTTAATTGAAAATAAAACTTGTATTTGGCTGGGCCATGAAGCCCTTATAATGTTACTCTACTTAAGAAATCCTTAGCATGATTCGAACCCTAAACCTGTTTTATTTACTAATGTATTTTGAATCTTTGTTTACCATAACTGTAATTAGGGTTTTAGGTTGTGAGGCCATAGGAATATTAGTTCTCTTTGAATATTTTAGATAAACACTTTTGAAAATAAAGTGAAGTCGTAACGTTGTTTGAGAGATTATTTGGTTGGTTGAGTTATAGCTGTAACACCTCAGTTTTGACCCCGTTGCATTAGATGCACATGATGTATATATTGTAAATGATCATGGTGCGGAGCTAAAGGCCAAGGCCCCACCATTGATCGGTTATGCTATGTTTTGGGATTTAATTTTGTCACCAATTGTATATCGGGGAATGTGGCATATATTATGTTTGGCATCATGTAAATATGCATCTACAATTAATTAAATGAACCCGACCAGCTACGATCGTGGCAACTAAATCGAAGGGGGCATGCTTTTCACAAGGATAAGGGAGGGGGAATTGTCAACCTTGGCCAATAAGCGAAAAACCCATGTGTCTTCTTCCCTTGTCTTATTCCAACCACTTTCATTAAGAAAGGTTGCTGGTGGTTGAGACAGTTATGATCTTTGGGAGTGGGATGGCAGGACTGTCAGTCCTCACCCACACCCACACTCCACCCACAGTTGACTTCACTCAGGGAGGCAATTCGACTCTTCCCAGGACGAGCTGAAGCACTCATGTACTCCCCTTTCATGCACTGTTGGTTTTTTGTCCATCCACGCACTTCCAATTCACGTCCTTCCTGTTGTTTGTTCATCCACAGACAAAAACGGAGCTGTTTCTCCTCACGTAGGACCTCCATTGTCTGTTCATTCCTCACAGGGTTGGATTGTTTTCCACGCACAGGAGTTTTCCTAGTTTTTACCCACGCCATTTTCCTCTACGGATTTGCGAATGATGTGGCTGAATCCTTTCCTCACGGGCTAATTGTGGGGGTCTGCGTTGTTGTTCCTCACGCACAGGTCAGGAGATTGTAAATTCCTTCCCATCGTGGTCTATGTAATTTCTCCTGGTGACTTCATTGCCTAGAACGGGCTGCCGTTCCCCACATTGCTGGTAACGTATGCTGATACGTTTCTCTTTTGGGACTGTTGATTTCCCTCTGTTAGAATTGTGCTTGCTGTTGTGTTTGGGAACTGTTATAATTCGGTTGGGAATTGTTTTGGCCATGATAGGGCCAAGAACGATTCAGGAATTGTTTCCCTATTTAAGCTGTGACAACTAAATCAATTGCCTGAGTGCAATGGTTGGTCTTCGGACTGTATTGGGAGCAGGGATGGGGCTTGGTTTGCTTGATAAAGCTGGTGGCTGGAAACCACACAGATAGAGCTAGAGGGTTGGCCTTCTTCTCCACCACCCCTGAATAGCACTGGAAGGGAATGCAGGGCCTGAGGGACTGTGTAGTAGAGAAGGGATTGATTCCTTGTGTTGGGTTTGTTTGGGTGTCTTAGAGGTCAGGCTAGTTCTGGTGTAGATGTTCTTGGCTCTATAATGAGCTCACCAGCTTAGCATTGAGCCTTTCCCAACTCCTGGATGGCCTGATAAACCCAACTGTGTTGGCTTGGCTATGTTTTGTATATCCTTGGCTATATGTAAGCCCGCTAGTTCCCTTATTCCTTGGAGAATCATGCCCATCTCGAGGGTGGCAGCGCTGCTAAGAGATTAAGGAGCATGCTGGCCTATGGTTGGGTGGAACGTTGCAGCGACGTAGCTAGTTGCGGAAGGAGTTCTTCATAAGATAAGTGATCTTGTCCATTTTACTTCTGCAACCTTATTTTTCTGTTAATGAAAATGATGAACATGTTGGATGAATGCTTGTTTGAATGTATGATGTTTCCGCTATGTCTAATAGATAATTTCATCTGTGCATGATAAATTCTCATGTGTGCATATTTAAGTTCAATGTACATGTTTAAGCATTCTGTTTCAACAAATTTGATGCCTGTACATGTTCATGGGGCTCTTAGCCCGGTCGGATAAAGTCATGGGTCGCGTCCTCATCGCCGGTCGGAGGCATGGGGACGTGACAATAGCACTTGATGGTTTTAATATCCCTGTAGTAGTTTAAATGTACTTCGATTATTGAGGGAAAATTGTAGGGTTTTTAGCATATAATATTTGTTTTAAAGTTTTGATTTCTAGTCTTTACCTGTATAATAATTTAGACTTTCGTTTTAGCAAAGAAGGTTTAATAACTTTTGAAATCGTGACCTATTTTATAAAAATTAACCTTAGTATATTTAAGTTAATATTTGTTAGAGTTTTGTTGTTGGAACTATTATAGATTTACCTAAACCTAGATTAACTAAATATGCCTTTAAAATATCGAAGGGCTTCTGGTTTTGAGAACCCTAACTTAACTAACCTTTAACTGATAGGTTTTAATGCTTGTATGGAGTTAGTTTTAAT
>LPNX010304531.1:0-11833 GCA_001517045.1 Pseudotsuga menziesii | reverse complement strand
GCACTTTTTCTTGTATATTAGTGTATGTATTTTTATGTACATTAGGTTGTCAGTTTTGTTTTTTATACTATCTGTTGGTTGTTGCAGATGTCTTCCGAAATGTATGTAGGTTTTGCTGATGGCGCCAGCCGTCACACTTGTAACCTGGCTTCCGCAGCATGGGTCATCTATTCTCCCTCAGGACAGCTTGTTGCCGCGGGAGGCGCTTGTCTAAGTCCTGCTTCTAATAATGTTGCTGAGTATAGGGCTGTTATTGAGCTCCTATGGGATGCTTTGTCACGAGGCATTACCCAGCTTGAGGTCCATTTGGATTCTCAGTTGGTTGTTTCCCAGCTCAATCGAGATTATCAGGTACGTAATCCTACCTTGTTACGTCATTTCATGCAAATTCATTTATTGGAAAGACATTTTGAAGTTATTACTTTTAATCACATTCCACGAAACCAAAATTCATTAACTGATGCATATGCTAATTATATTTTGGATTGGAATCTCACACACATTTGATAAAATTATACAGCAAACACATAAGAAACACTTGTAAATACACTGACAACCAAACACAATATATATATATATATATATATATGTAAATATCTGTCATAGATAGGTCGAGTCTGATCCGTAGATCCCATCATATACAAAATATACAAAAATGTGGATCGAAATCCATCAAAATGCCCTAGGTCTAAGCCTGGTCGCCCTGGCCACTAGGACCTCCTTGGTCCCCATGATCTCTATGCACCCTGGCTTCCTTAGCCTCCTCGGCTTCGACATCCTCCACCGCATCTCTATACACCATTACTGCTCTAGCTACTCGCCTGAATAGCCGCAGCCAAACCGGTGGAACCCATACAACAAACTCCTCCATGGCTGTAGGTATGTGCTCAATACGTATCGTCGGTACTCGCTGGGTCAGCCTAGCTAGCTTCCCCTCTAGTACTCGAACCAATCCTGGGTCTCCTCTTACAACCGGACAGACGAACATCCGTGGGTGCCCTTCAGGGCGGACCGGTCCAATATCTGCATTTTGACATATAAATCGGATTAAGACTTGTACACATGTATATATCCTATCATTTGAAAATTCATAAAAATTTGATAATGATAAAAAATTTAAAAAATTACTTACCCATCTCGCCCCATATTCCTCCTGGAGGGAGGACTAGGTCGGGATCACTTCGGAAATCCATCCCGGCATATGGAAACTGCTCCAACGCCGGCAGCTGTCATTCCCACCATATGTAAAATTCATCGTCATACACGCTGTGTACCACATCTCCTCCTCCTTGACGGAGGAAGATGTCTCCCCATCGGCTGAGTCTCGGCTGACAGGGATTTCGGACCTATAGAGGTATAGCAGGGCTCATAGCTGGTACCCTCTCGAAGAAGAATGCTACTAGTATGCTACCATAACTAAAGTTCTTGCGTCTTCCTCTCCTGCAGTCCGAGAGTTGCCTCTTCATGATGGGGAGGACTCTCGAGCACCAATCATAGAGGGCACCTCTAAAGCAATCAACCACCACCCTCATCTGGTTCCCGGTGACTACATGTAACCCTGATGATCCTGCAAGTCTCACAATGGTACTAGCTAGTACCTAGAGAGTAAAATCCTGGATGTCTGCAATGAGAATGATGCTGCTCTTCTTCTGAGTACCCGGTATACAGAATATGTCCACATAGTTCTGGACACTCAAGGGGTCACCACTCCTGCCAGTGCCCTCTAGATTCACCGGTGCTCCCCGTTGTGATAACCCGGTTATGAAATACATATCTTCCACGGTTAGCTCTAAGGTCTCACCCTGAAGATTGAACATGCCCAACTCATGGTCCCAGTAATTGACCATGAACTCTAGAATGCGGACATTGGCCCTCATGGGCGAGGTACAAAAGAACTTCAGCAGCCTGCAAGTCCTCAAAGCTTGTATTGTGGGTGCACTTTGGAGTGCCGCATGATCCATTATTTCATGTTCTCTTTCCCTCCACTCCAGCACCATATTTTTCCTGGCAAATATCAACAATTTGATTCAGTATTTCATCATCAAAATTTAAAATTTTTGACTATTTTTCAACTTATGCCACTTCGCGTAGCATACGCGACTGTCCACTTAAGCAAGTCGCACGGCATACGTGACTCTCCTATTGGACAACCCGCGTATGAAACGCGTATGCGCGACTCTTACTCTTGGCAACCCGCGCATGCCCACTGATATATGTTTGGAATGTCAATAAATACTGAATTAACCTTTAATTTTGATATTTGTTTGGATCAAATTGACGAGCTTAGGGTGTAGAATTACCTGAAGCTGACGGATTTGGATTCTGATGGTCCAATTGTCCACGGCGATCGATCAACGGTAGAGGGTAAATCTTTCCTTTTTGGTCCAAAAAGTTCAAATGGTGAGAAATGTTTTAATTTTCAAACTATTTATAGAAATTAAATTTCGTATAGTGGGTCTTTTTATATAGTTTGAAATGTCAATTGATTTATATCACCCTCTTTGTCCCTTGGAACAGGTTTATCAACTTTCTCAAAGTGTTGGTGCTTCTATAGGGTGGTTTTGTTATTTCCAACACATGTTGGCATCTTATCACTCCACATTAACCTTACTTTTCAACATTTTGCCACGGACTATGGTATTCTAAACCATTACCCCCTTTTCTCTACCATTTTTCTTCCATGGCTAGGGTCCTTATTTCATGCGTATCATCCTTATATGCCTTTGTCATCCTTTGATGCTCATGCCGTCACTGTTTCAGGCCCAGGGGTTTCCTCATAGCTATTTTTCATGCTAAATAGAGCTTCTTATGAATCTCTTTTTACAAGCTATCCCTTTATAGGATTCCCACCCTTATGGAGTTTCTTTAGGCCCAGGTCTGACTCCTCAAAACAAACTTGACTGCCGAGTTATCTCGTCCGTTCAAGCTCATTAAGAATATGTGAACGGGCATCCGCATTGGTGGTAGGTTATCTCTTTCTCGGACCATGCGGAATAATACGAGAAAAGGATCCCTCTCTTTTCTTTTGAATTGAGAAGAGTATTCTCAGGTATAATTTTATCACTTTTCCGGACTTGAGGGACTAAATGTACAGAAAAGAAACACCCGGTTTGAGCTTAGTTTTCTCTTTTTCGTGCTCTGGACCCAAACATGAAAAAGATTCTGAGTGTACTTTGTGTCTTTGTCATGCTCGTTAAACACTCAAGAACAAAGCAACGAGTTTACTGTTGTAAGCCCCATTTCTCGTAACCAAATGGATCTTTTCGAGTGATCTTGCTTTCCTTCACACTCGAAAACTCAAGCTATTTTATGTTGTTCTAGAAGGAGCATTGGGTAGGTGGTAATTTAACCTTTTTCGGACCTTCCCGACCAAGTACGAAAAAGGTTCACCTTTTCTTCTTCGGAAGTTAAGAGAGTTCTTCTGTGGTTTGTTTTATACTTTTTCGGCCTCAGGAGACTAAATTGGACGAAAAAGGACCCCCCTGGAGTCTTCTTTGGCATTTTCAGACTCTCTAAATGTGAAAATACCGACTGAGCATGTACTAGTTCGGGCTCATTAAATCCATGAATCAGTGACACTATCAAGAATTATTTTCCCATCTCTTCAAGCTTGTTAAAAAATGAAGAGGGAACTGAGTTGACTTTCCTAGACTCGTTAAAACTTAACAGGGAAGGTAAGGAAGAAGTTTTCTCTTGTTTTCAGTAATGGCAGCATGTCATCCTTGAACATAGCACTCTTTTCTTTCCGATATCCATGTTTCAGTGTCCACTTGTGTTCAGCTATCACTTTGAGTTTCTGACTCCTCCTCTTATCCAGTATACCTGGGGAATCTGATCATGTCTCCTACATGACAGATAAGTCTAGTTGTTCTATCTATCTGTTGTACACTGCCTTGGGTCATCTCTGTGTTGTGCTCACTGTTCAAGGATTCTTCCCAAAATCTGATTTATAGCTTGATCCCATCACTGTTATATATGTTATCTGTTTACTTGTGTATCCCTTCTTTTGCCCAGTTCCCAGTCACTCTTGTGATCCGTTGGAGGATCTATTGCCTTCCTTATCACAGCATGGTTCCGTTTCACCACTTCCTGATGACGAAGACCTAGAGTTTTGACGATGGTACCTCTGGATTCACTTTCATCATTGGTGACCTCCTTTGCTTCAGTTGTCAATTATCATCTATTGGTTGACAAACTGTTGAATCCTCTCCATGTTCGACTTCAGCTTACCCTTATTCACATGGCTTGGATTGTACTGGTTCTTTGGGATCCTTTATGAAGACCTTAGTTCCTCACTTATGGACTAAGCTGCGCAAGACTATGTTCTATTATGATATCCAGCTTCCAGATTTTTGAAGACTCATCATTATTGTATTGTGGCTTCGATCCACCTTTGTAATATACGTGGTTTTACCTGTATCATATGATGTAATCAAATATTGTAAAGGAGCTAGTGTTCCAGTAAATTGAACATAGCATCCTCAGATGTAACTTTGTATATGACATTACTATGTATTTGTTTCAGGTACTCTCTCTGCTCCATTGGATTTCTGAGTTCTCTAGAGTTAAAGATTATAATGTATTTTGGCCATCGTTCCCCTCTGACCTCACACATTAGGGGGCATCTGTTATACACCTGAATGGCACCTCTCCGTCCGAGTGCCGACACCCCTCAGTTGGCACACAAAAGGACACTTATGGATAGAGGTTTTCCCTTTACATTATAGATTGGCTTGTGCTATAATACATTCTCCTTTCATCCACCTAATTACTTTGTTATTTGGCTATGTTGAGATGCATACGCGACTCTCCTTTTATACAACTCGCGCATCATGCGTGAGTCTTGGGTGTAGCAAGTCGCGTATACATATATGTGCGGGTTGCCTTTATACTGAGTCGTGTATCATACGTGGGTTGCTCTTCTACATACCCACGTATGTGTCTCCAAATATTAAAACACTAAAATACTCGTTGATTGGAGATTAGTTAACTCATTTAAATTAATTTCCCCAACTGCCACAACTTCCCCAACCTTCGAGAACTACCTTATTTCACCCATATAAATACAGGCCTTGGGGAGGGTGTTGCATATGCAAACCTGGAGAGCAAAGTTATGCTGGTGGATTGTATACAGAAGTCTATTGGATCAGTTGAACTCGGAATCCTTTGGTTGCAGAGGAGTCCTTGTCTCAGACATTGGGTTGTAACCTAAACTCTTTCCATTATTGATAATAAAGAGATTACTTCTTCCATATGTGTTTCATGTGTTATAGATTGGTAAATGTTTGCATTTCAGTATGATATATGATTTGCCTAACCTGCATATATATATATGAATCATCTTGTATCTGGAAGAGTGTTTCTTGACAGGTGAAAGAGGAACTATCCTGAAGACTTTGGAAGTAGAGCAGAGAGGAAGAGAATAGCAAGGATCGACCTTCGTTTAACAAGTAAGTCCTTCTACCCTCCTATTTCCTATTATGTACTTTAGAAGTCAAATTGTCTGCAAGTGTCTGAGTATGTTGGTAACCCCAGACCTATGGTTATTAGGTGCACAATCCTGTACAACACACACACAACACAAGGAAGCATCTCCTTCTTTGCTACAAGGTCCCTCAAGCTATGCCTTCCATTCTAGGGCTCTTCAGAGTGTGCAAAGAAGAAAAACCTTCTTCCCTTTATCTATCTATGAGGTTCCTTTCCCAATACCTACACACCCAACATAAGGAAGCACCCCCTTCTCTGCTACACAGTCCCTCAAGCTATGCCTTCCATTTTAGTGCTCTTCAGGGTGTGCAAAGAAGAAAAACCATCTCCCCTTTATCTGTCTGTGAGGTTCCTTTCCCCACTAGGTTCATCAAGCTAATTCTTCCCCAATTCCACTCCAACCCAGTTCAAACCATAACTAAGGATGCACACAAAGCAAAATACAAATTCTGGGGTTGAGGAAAAACATCATGGGAGATAGACACGGATATGGAAAATGGGGGAAAAGCACCTTCTGATGGCAATTCGATTCCCAGAAACGTTTATTGGATCCACGTGGGCAAAATGGCCTCAACAACACCCAAAAATTGTGGTCTCTTCTACCATTCGTTGTGCAACAAAAAAAAAAGGGTTTTCCCCATCCAGGTGAGGAGGAAACAACAACAAAAATGTCAAGGAAGAATCCCAGCCACTGAGCCTTGCCAATCGACTTCCCAGCCATGGGAAAACTGAAGAAAACTGCAAAAACATGAATGGGAAAAATGGATGATTGAGGAATGGAATTCCTACGAGAGGAAAATCATCTGTGTGAGTGAGGAATGTAGCTGTCTCCTTCCACGTGATGGATAATGGGTGAGAAATATCCAATTGGGCATGCGTCTGGTCAAAGGTTTACGACCCTACCCAGAAATAACGGATTCCTTCAAATTCTATGACTGCCCATACATCCCAATCCCCAAGGCAATAACTGCCCCAACTAACTCCTTGGAGAATTAAGTGATTGGGTGAATAAGACAAGAAGGTAGTTGCCAACTTTATGGGTTCTTTTATTGACATTTGGCTTTTCCCAATTGGCTCAAGTTTTGAATATTTCCACCCTCTTATCCTTAGGAAATAATGTCCCCATCTCTTTAATGTTGCATTGCCATAGCTGGTTGTGGGTATTTTAATTAAATTGCATATTTACATGATATCCAAAATTATAATGTGCCTCGCTAGCACGAAATACCATAGGCATCGATTTTAATCGCCAAAACATAAAACACTAAATCGATGGTGAGGATTTTGCAAATGAGATCAAAACCGGGGTGTTACATTATATTTATTACTATATATACATCATATACATTTTTAATGCAAACGGGGTCAAAACCAAGGTGTTACATTAACCTCCATGATAATAAGCATATGTATTTATGATGGTTAATTGTTAATGTAAAGACTAGTATCATGATTGTAACTAACTAGACGTTACTAACACTTATGCAGAATGTGTAGTTGATATGGTGGCAAGGTTGTGGAGGAACTAAAGACAATAAAAACTTACCCATTTTCCAAAAGGTTAAATGGGTATACGACATAAGTTGAGAAACAATTCAGAACCATAGAAGAGACTAAATTGGATAAGACTAATTGAGTTCCGTGTGTAAATGATCATGCATACCACAAGGTTTTATTACTCTAAATGATTATGCATACAAATAGCTGCAACCTCTACTTTTAATTAGTAGTGTCCGATGAGTGAAAGATGGCTCCTTGGAGGTAGGTTTCTAGTCACTGCATTGATATGACTAACTTCGATGGAATTTGTAACTTTGATGCGGCTGAAATATTTCTCTTGGTCTAAAGATTCATGTCATTGAATGAAGAAAAACAAATATTCATTTTGTTTATCAAAATGGTTCAGTGAACAACACTTTCTGAATTCAAACAGTGTCACTCATTTAGGTCCATTGTTCTTACTTGGTGTTCTTCATGATCTTTCCAAAGTTTTTTAAAGACTTTTTTTATGTGAGATTTTGAATCATTTATAAATTATAATTTTGGGTAAAGTTCTGTATTGAAAGAATAATAAACTGCTGGAAACTTCAGATTTGATATAATAAGTTTTTATCTCCAACAAAACTTTCACATTTGGTATGAATAAGTTCTTTATTTCAGCCATCCAATTTTGTGTTTCAGTTTTTTAAAGTGATATATAAAATAGTGCATCATTGATATTTAAAAGACTAGATATTTATGGAACAATAAAAAATAAATATTATTTATTTGTGAATATGCCCCAAATGAAAATAAGAAGGTCGTTATGGTTTTTATAAGCAAAGAGGGACATTATGGTTTTTATAAGCAAAGAGATTTAAAATGATAATGTCTGTTTTATATTATTAAGGGTATGATAATTTAAAATAGAAATGATGTTCATCATCCACCTCATTTTTTTATTCTACTAATTAGTTTTACAAACAATTGTAAAGAATAGATAAAATAACTAAATCATTGATTTTTTTAATTTTTTCTTATTACATTTCCAAAGCTCAAGATTTCTACATTGTAATAAGATTGCTATATGTTATTAATGTAAATGTCAATTGAAATTGATAGCTAAGTATATGTAACATTGTGTTTTTTCAATGTGTTAACTTGATACAAAATTGAAGGATAAATGGGTGCATCCATGGAGGTGGGTTACAATTTTTGGCAACGCAATTTTGGAAAAAACACAAAACGTACCTCGATCGAGCTTTTTTCAAACCCTCGATCGAGGTTTTAAGACCTTGATCAAGGTTTTTTTAAACCCTCGATCGAGGTACAAGTGCTCGATCAAGGGTTAAAGAAAAACTCGATCGAGGGTTAAAAGAAGCTCGATCGAGCATCTTTAATTGTTTTTACTATAAATAGACGACAAACATTTGATATAATTCATTGTGTTTGTTGGATACAAAATGGTCATTTATATTCATTTGTAGATATGGGTCATGAGTAATTGAAGTTATAGATATGATTGATCATTTATTAATCCAACATCTATAACTCCAAGTACTCCACGACTAATATCTACACATAAAACCTAGTGGAAGTGACAATAGTAACGCTTTTACTTGTTTCTTCTTCAAGGTATGTACTATTACCCACAAGTACTATTTTTCTAATCGAAATTATGTTTTATTAAATTTTATTATCATATAATTCTATGTTTGATTTTAATTGAATTCGAAGACCTTATTCCCATGAACAATACGAGATTTGAAAAACTTTGATTAAATAAATTTTTGGGTGCCCATATTCGTGTGCACACACGAATATGGGCACTCGAATATTTTTTTAGTTAAAGTTTTAAAAAGCCCGATCGAGCTTTTCATTTAATGAAGTCTTCCAAAAGATCCTTGGACACCTTGTATTTTGAATCTCCATTTGAATTCATGTCATTGAACATTTTCAATTCTTGTCGAAATGAGAATTAGTATCATGTTTAGTCACGTGTTATTGATGTAAATTCTAATGTCATTCAATAATTTACGAGCAAAAATAACTACAAATGTGTGGCACAATAACAATTTTGAAGAGTAAACAATGGACATTTAGTACCCAAGGAAATGAGGTCATATTTTTTTTTCATGTTCACATTTCCATTTCTCTAAAGGTACTAAAAATACTTTGCTCCTTCGTATATAATTTTTAATTTTAAAAAGCTACAATTATGTGATATGACTATGAATGTAACACTAATTTTTATCTTAATCGTTATGTTCTATTCTTCCCTGGGCTTTGGGCTTTAAATATCTATCCCGAAGATCTATACCATAGGTAGATCATAGTCCTGAGAATCCAGGTCAAGTGGACACAACTCGCCTGAGTTCAACTCATTAACTGAATTACATGCCATCATTGCTCTCATTGGTTCAATGCAAAAACAATACTATGACAATGCTGCATGCAATTTAGTTGATGAATTGAACTTAGACGAGTTGTGTCCACTCGACCTGGATTCTCAGGACTACGATCTACCTATGGTCTAGATCCTCAGGTTAGATATATAAAGCTCAGAGCCCAGGGCGGAATAGAACATGACGATTAAGATAAAAATTAGTGTAAATTCAAAGTCATATCACATAATTGTAGTTTTTTAAAATTAAAAATTATATATGAAGGAGCAAAGTATTTTTAGTATTTAAAACATTTCACTACATTTCCGGGTACTACATTGTATACACATTGGATATATTGCTGATAGGAATCAAATGATGTTGAAATTCCTTACCAACCACTGATGACATAAACGAGCTAAATGTTGAATTCTAATGAAAACACACCATGATACTACTATTTTTTTACTAGGGGAATTGACAACTAGGGTTGGGCTGGTACTCGTGTGACACGGGGTCCAAGGATCCATTCCTGCTACTACTATAACCTTAGGTGCCCCACACCCATCGCAAGACATGTGACATAGGTAAACCCGGGTGGGATTGATCTCATGACCTCCAATTTACAACAAGTGACTTCATAACAACGAAATTGTCTAGAGCCACACCCATGCGGGCTTACCATGATACTACTTGAATATAAGCATTAAAAAAAATTAAATGCATGTAGTTCACAGACTCTAAAATTATTCCCCAAAATGAATCTGTGGCATCACCATCAAGGTTTCACAACTATTGGTTAAAGTTTTGAGTTATCATGCTAGGATGCATTGAAGGGTTTATTGTATCTACATCATGGTCATTTTGCTACAAACAATAGTTTGTCCACTTGGTCACTGCACACAATATTCATAATCAATGTCATCTATAGTGTTGTTTAAATCCATGTCTCTTTTCAAGATAGAGTTCAATTTTTTTGTTAATATCTTTGGTCTAGAAAAAATTTAAACTTCATTAAATTTAGTTATAAGGAGGGTCACAAGGTTGCATATATGGGGTGCAACATATTATTATCACTAGGAAAAAACATTTTCTTATGAGTTGAGCGATTTGGCATGTCATGTTTATTTCATGAGTCTTATCCATTTGCTATCTTCTTAATGTACTCGTGTCTAGATGAAACAGATTGGTAATAAGTTATAATTGTCAATTATGTTTATGTACACATTTATCTATACAATGAGAGAATTCTAATTATATGTTCTAGGTGAACTATGAAAAGATTTTTCTTGTTCCCTAAACTTTGATGCCTCTTTTATAGTTTCAAAAAACAAAATCTAAAAAACAAAGGCTAGCTTCCCTTGTTACTAGTATATTTCACTATGGTTATAAGTATTATATTATTACTCATTCAATTCTTCTTCTTATACATTTATATTCTTATCATTAATTCGGATATGAAAAATGAAAAAATTTAAATTCTTTATATTTATTACAATCTTGAGAATAAGTATCCTTCTTCTTATTCTTTTTTATTTTATATTTCATTATTATTTTTAAATTTTTTCACTTATGTTTTTTTTTAAATTTTTACATTTACCATTTTTAAAAAATTATAATTTCCAATTTCCCCTTTATTATTTTGTAATTTTTCTTTTAAATTATCTTAGATGGGTCCTTGAAACCCATTTCTAAAATGTCCTACATGAACATAATATTATATATAATACATATATATAATATATATAAGCTAAAGCTTATATCCTGAAAAATATGCTAGTATATTGGTAGTCATGTACAAATCTCTTTTTCAAGTGTTAAAGAGTAGCTCGATCGAGGGTTTATCAAAGCCTCTATTGAGGGTTTGATAAACCCCCGATCGAGGGTTTATTAAAACCTCGATTGAGGTTTTGACAGTCCCTCGATCGTGGTATTTAAATACCTCGATCAAGCTTAATACCTTGATTGAGGGCTTGAAAAACATAGATTTAGCCCTCCTTTAAGAAAATCAATGTTTCTCTGTGTCTTCTGGGGGTGTAAACCCTGCCATTCATGGCACACAACTGATCGGAGTTCATACCGATATATTCTTCACCGAATCCTCTATCCATTGAGATATCATGCATGCGTTTTGGCATTCATATGGGATTTTTTTTAATTAGTTCTAAAACTTACACTTAGAAAACCAGACGACAACTTTGAAGCAGCTCAAAGAAAAATACGTAGGGTAAAATATACACATCCAAATTTTTCGTAAAAATGCACAGCCCACACATCGGCGTGTTCTCTTTAAAAGGGTGTCTTTGGTTTTTCCATTTTTGAAAACAATGAAAAAAAATATGGGATGGACACACATGTGTATAAAATGATGCTAAAATCAAATGTGGTCACTTTCGAAAAATAATAAATAATTGTATATTGTGAAATAAATCAACAAAAAAATATGCAGACCACAGTGCATTATGTGTAGATCATGCTCATAT
>LPNX010304523.1:24656-46590 GCA_001517045.1 Pseudotsuga menziesii | reverse complement strand
CATAAAACCCCTAACTCATAATATTTTAATATATCTTATATTTTTGTAGTACATCTCTTAGGAGGCCCATTTTTTACCTCAAATTCTCTCTAATGCAAGGTACACTTCCTTCAGAACTATGATGGTAGTTGCTTCCATGATAAAGTAAAGACAATCCTTCCTTAATTGTATGATTGGGGAAGAGTTTTACATCGAAAGGATTTGAAGTTGAAGACATATGGACTCATATATGTAAGTTGAAGAAGGGCCTCTATGGCATGAAGCAAGCTCCTAGAGCTTGGTATGGCAGTTTCCTGTCAATTATGGGTTTTACCAAGAGTAAAGCTGATCCTAAACTTTATCTCAAGGTTGTAGAAGATGAACCTGTCATCCTGTTATTATATGTGGATGACTTATTCTTGACAGGGAAGGAGAAATAGATCATGGAAAGAAAGAAGAAACTAGCACAAGAATTTGAGATGAAAGACCTTGGGTTAATGCACTATTTTCAGAAGAAATATTTCTCAACCAGGAAAAGTATGTGGTAGAGATATTGAAGAGATTAAATATGTTGGAATGCAAAGCCATGGCCACACCCATGGACTCCAACCTGAAGCTGTTAGATGATGACTCATCATAGTTAGCATATGTGACTCATTACAGACAGATCATTGGGTCATTGATGTACTTAACAAATACCAGACCAAACATTTGTTTTGCTGTGAACACCTTAAGTCAATATATTGTTCAACCAAGATGGGTTCACCTAGTAGCTGTAAAACATGTGATGAGATATCTGAAAGGGACTATAGACCTTGGTCTATACTATGATGGTAGCCATGAATACAGATTGTATGGCTATACAGATGCATATTGGGTTGGAAGTATCTTAGACAAGAAAAGCACATCAGGTAGATGCTTTTGTTTGGGGTCTACTATGAGTTCATGGTTTAGCAGGAAATAGTCCAGTGTTTCTCTTAGAACAACAAAAGTAGAATACATAGCTGATTGCTATGCTAAGTTGTGAAGCCATATGGATTCAAAAGCTGACATCAGGTCTCCTTGACCTGAAGATGGATACTACATTGATTCTATGTGATAACGAGAGTTGTGATAATAGAGAACCCTGTGTTTCGTCGTAACACATAGAAATCCGATATTTCTACATACAAGATAAAGATGCAGATGATGATGTTTCAGTATTCCCATACTGAAGATATATATGATTTTTTTAGTATTCACATACTGGAGATATAGATGGTGATAGTTCAATATTCACATACTGAAGATGTAGATGATGATGGTTTAGATGGTGATGTGCTGTCGAAGCCTCTGTCCCGAGTAAAGTTCAAACACTTTCGAGACAATATTGGTGTGGTTTGGAAAGACCTTCCTTGAAAGGGGGAGTAGTGATGTTGCAATGGGATTGTATCATCCTGGGACATATGTCCAGAAGTGATCCAGAGACCTTGGTATTAGAGAATGAAGAGGGATTGTATCATCCTGGGACATATGTCCAGAAGTGATCCGGTGACCTCGGTCATTGAGAATGTAGCAGGATTGTATCATCCTTGAACTTCGGTTCAGAATGAATCCGATGAAATTCGGTCATCAAGAAGGTGGTAGGATTGTATCATCCTTGGACTTCAGTTCAGAATGGATCCGATGAAATTCGGTCATCGATAAGGTGGCAGGATTGTATCATCCTTGGACTTCGGTTCAGAACGGATCCGGTGAACTTCGGTCATCAAGAAGGTGGAAGGATTATATCATCCTTGAACTTTGGTTCAAAACATATCCGGTGAAATTCGGTCATCGAGAAGGTAGTAGGATTGTATCATCCTTGAACCTCAGTTCAGAATAGATCCAGTGACTTTGGTACTCAAGAACGTGTGTTGATCCCGTAATTCCAATAGGAAGGATTGTCTGAGTTCCACAACTGTGTTGATCCCATAATTTTGAAAGGAAGGATTGTTAGTAACTCCGTAAAGACCTAAATCCCATAATTCCGAAAGGAAGGATCATTGAATTTATCCCGTAATTCCAATAGGAAGGATTGTTTGAGTTCCACAGATGTGTTGATCCTGTAATTCCAAAAGGAAGGATCGTTAGTAACTCCGTAAATACCTAAATCCCGTAATTTCGAAAGGAAGGATTGTTAGTAGATCTATAAAGACTTGATCCCGTAATTCCAATAGGAATGATTGTATGAGTTCCACAACTGTGTTGATCCCGTAATTCCGAAAGGAAGGATCGTTAGTAACTCCGTAAAGACCTAAATCCCATAATTCCGAAAGGAAGGATCATTAGTAACTCCGTAAAGACCTAAATCCCATAATTCCGAAAGGAAGGATCATTAGTAACTCCGTAAAGACCTAAATCCCATAATTCCGAAAGGAAGGATCATTGAATTGATCCTGTAATTTCAATATGAAGGATTGTCTGAGTTCCATAGATGTGCTGATCCTGTAATTCCGAAAGGAAGGATCATTAGTAACTCCGTAAAGACCTAAATCCCGTAATTCCAAAAGGAAGGATCGTTGGTAGCTCCGTAAAGACTTGATCCCGTAATTCCAACAGGAAGGATTTTCAGAGTTCCATAGATGTTTTGATCCCGTAATTCCAATAGGAAGGATTGTCTGAGTTCCACAAATGTGTTGATCCCATAATTTCGAAAGGAAGGATCGTTAGCAACTCTATAAATACCTAAATCCTGTAATTCTGAAAGGAAGGATCGTTAGTAGCTCCATAAAGAATTGATCTCATAATTCCTAAAGGAAGGATCGTCTGAGCTCCACAAATGTGTTGATCCCGTAATTCTGAAAGCAAGGATCGTTAGTAACTTCGTAAAGACCTAAATCCCATAATTCCGACAGGAAGGATCGTCTGAGTACCACAGACATGTTGATCCCGTAATTCCGAAAGGAAGGATCATGTTGATGTTTTGATGATGATGATGTTGATGTTTTGATGATAATGATTTTATGATGATGATGATGTAGTGATCGAAAGATCAGAGTGTGATGATGATGATATTTTGATGATGTTGAATGTTTTTATCATAATGATGTTTTGATGACATTGATTTTTTCATGATGATGATGTTTTTATGATGATGATGATGTACTGATCAAAATATCAAAGTATGATGATGATGTACTGATTGAACGATCAAGAGTATGATGATGATGATGTACTGATAAAAAGATCAAAGTGTAACGATGATGATGATCAGTATGTGATGATGACGACATACTGATCAAAAGATCAGAATATGATGATGATGATTCTGTTCGAGAGTTGAAGTATGATGATGGTGCTGATCATGATGTTACTAATCAGAATGTGATGATGTTGCTGATCAAAAGGTCAAAATGCTGAAGATGTCTTTGCTGAACGAAATATCAAAGTGCTGAAGATATTGGTGATGATAGAAAGGTCAAAGTTCTGAAGATGTTGCTGCTGATCGAAAGGTCAAAGTGTTGAAGATGTTGCTAAAAATGTTGTTGATTGAAAGGTCAAAGTGCCGAAGATGTTGTTGATGCTAAATTTTATCCTAAGTTGTAATTGATGACTCAGCAGAGTCAAGCCTTGTTGAATGTATTTCTAAATATTTTAATTATAAATAAATAAAAGTGAAGACAACAGCTTATGAGATCTATTAAAAGAGTGTTTAGTGGTCAAGTTGGTGGAGGAGATTGGGTGGAGAGCAAACATACATGTGGCAGAATCCTCACACACTTCCAACTATTGCAGGTGGAAAACTCCCTACATTTGGGGTCATGATCCTCCAAGAAAGTGGGATCAGAGCAGGTGTCTCAATTAATGACAAACTGACCCAAAAGACCTAGGAAATCTTATAAAAATGCCCATTGGAGAGAGCGAAGGGGGCTCATTCTAGAGAAGTGATCATTCAGGTGAATGAACTTCAGAGAATTCAATGGCAAGGGAATTTGTGGAAAGAGTTTGAGGGGTTAAAATGCTGAGTGATCTAGTGCAACTTTACAGCTGAAGGATCTTACTGCTGTGTGCAAAATCATTATGGAGTCATTGGACTAGTTTATTGTTTGCTTGCTCCACCAGTTCTCAACCAAGGAGACCAGGAACAGGCTCGGGGGTCCTGAGGAGACGCTGTTTGAGCGCTCTCTAGGAGTTGGTAGGGAGGAACGGCCTCCTAACACTGTTGTTTTCCAGCTTAATCAGGTTCTACAATCTTTTTGTTTTACTGTGTTAAATGATAAAAAGTGAATCTGATTGTTATGTTAAATGTTTAGTTGCAAATATTAGAGTTATTAATATTATAGATATTTGAAAGAATGAACCTGAAATAGATGTAAAATAATCCTAACTTGCATTTTTCCACATCTGGAAGGACTAGATCGTACTCCAGCATAGGCAGTGTATTTAAAATAGATGAAGGATATGATAAGAATCTGAAATGAATAGATGTATTATGCACTTCATAATATCAGAGTAATCTATTTTTGTATGTAAGTTGCTATCAGAAAAGAACATTGACCTGTTATTTATATTTATTGTTTAACTAGCTTGTTGATGTAAGTATGCTAGAAAAGAAATAGCCATAACTCTTTACAGGTAGCAGGTTTATTATATTAATAAGTTATTTAAGTAGATAAGTTATTATTCTTGCATAGTACTTTATTTCATGATTAAAATCAAAATATGTAGGAGTTTAAACTGTGACATATTATATATATATATATATATATAAATATACTTTTCCTTGTAATTATGTTATTAACCTATAGCAGAGGCAGTAAAAACAACTCAGACAAACCACTTTATTTTATTCTGCTATGTAAAGATTTAAATCTGATATACTTAGTTTATTTACTGTTAATAATAACTAACTATATCTACAAATATTCAAACCTCAAGTAGGGTATTATTATCATAATTAATTTCTAAATAACAAACTAAGTACAGAGTTTATGCACATCTTATCAAGGAACTTTAATAACCCTATCTGGTTTTTTTTTAAACAACTAAAATACGATAATAACTAACATTTAATAAATGTTTATTTATAAAAAGAACTGATTCTTTTAAACCTATACAAACAAGATCTACTGGCAAAAGAAAGTAGAGGGTCGAAACCCTAACAACAAACAATATATGTAAATGACAATTATTTAAGCAATAATCCAAGTATTTGGATTATTTATTATTAAACAACTAAACTGTTATAGATTATTACAGTCCTTTAAGGACAGTGAAAAGACTACCATAGTAATATAACTGGAAGTTTACTCTATATACCTATAATAGTAATTAAATCAATTAAACTAAGTAACTAAAGCTTAAAGAAAAAATTGAAGATTTTACACAATGGTTACCTACAGGAAACCCTAGCTTGAATTTCTGAGCCTGTAAGTAAATAATTATATAATATGATGGAATAACAGTCTTAAGCCATTAAAATTATTATTATTGCAAAATAGTTAATATACAACAAAAATTTCTATTACACAGGCGAATAGGGTAAAAACCCTAGTTTACAAAGTCACCATAAGAGCTTAAAGATAAACCGAGTTTGAGCTCAAAGGAAAACCATTATGCTTTAAATGAAACTGTGTCTTGCTTGACAGACCATAAAGGCTTAAATATAACATTGTACAAAAATGAGAAACAAACATTTACAAGTCATGGCTTGAGCCGGAGTTACCCTGATGTAAGTGAGGGTTTAAACAAAAAACTAAAACTAGTAAACTGAAGAACAAAACCCAAGACTGGGTAACAACCATGCCATAACTTTTCCAACTGGAAACTGTCCCCTAAGGACTACATAAGCAAGGAAATCCATTTCATAACCAGGGCTTACCCGTAGCCAGAGCGTCGTTCCTTTCGTAAAGTATTTTCTACCAAGGGTTATGTGAACTGTCACCTGCAAAAGGAAAATCAAAGTTCGTTTAAAAACTTGCTTTCAGAACTTTATACTGAAACAAAAATTAGTTTTAAAAACTATCAAATATTTACATTACCTGGAAGTGAATGTTATATAGCCATGAAGGAACAACGGCACTGCAACCAGTGTAACAAGAACCCAAACCTTCATACTCGCAGTGACAGAGACGACAGGGACTCATGTACAAGCCACACTGATAGCAGTAGCAAGAACAAGCATGGGAAACAACCACGAAAGAACTAAGCAACAAAGCTGGAGATGTCACCAACAAGAAAAGCATGAAAATGAAACTATCAAACCCTACAATGAGGGCAATGCTTTAACCAACAACAAGCAAATCTTAAACCTATCTCTACAATGATAGGCCACAGATGAACAAGCAAGGAGCCACATACAGGTCGTAAGCCTTATGCTATGAATCTTGACAAACCCTTATAGAGATAAGACTCGCAATACACAGAGAGAGTTTTGAGACCAAATGGTGGAGGATGAAACGACTTAAACCAAGACACGGAGCACCACTGGCAACCAGAAGGGTAACATGGCCGCCATGAGAATGGTTGCAGAGCAGCCCGAAGGCCCAAGAAATATTGAGGGAAATGACAAAGAGTAGGGTTACAAAGAATTTATATCTCTAATACATGAACAGGAGAAGTCCACGTTCCCACTGGAAAACAATTAAACAATGCATGGTTCGAGCTCTATAGTCACCTGCATGCCAATAATTTACAATGATTCGTGAACAAATAATTCAGGAACTATATTGATCAATCATTAATAAAATTCATCGTTCACATAATATGTTTAGAACACAATGTTGTTTGGGCGTTAGATGACAAGAAACCTCGGATCATTGACCAATCGAAGGTATAGTAATCATATATTTTCGAAACTATTATGTTTGTTTATATTTGATTTTTAAAACAAACCCTTTACTCATAAATCAATTAGTTTGGGATGGAAATGATTCATCAAATCATTTACAAACGTTGATATTATAATATGAACATTACGATTACCATGTTTGCCCACGTTAAAATATAATAACGATTTGTTTAATGTAAAGTCCAAGCTGATTTATGCAAATCTTTGAACAACTATATATTTCTATGTTTCCATATACATTATGGTCAATGCAAGGCTAGACTCCTCTAAACCCACAACTCTAGTGGAGTTTATGATAAAAGTTGTTTAGCATAATAAAGATTAGAATCATAAAATTCTTTACAAGATCAATATTGTATAGACTTGTTTAGGAGCTTCAATTTAATGACAGAATAGTATGTTTATAATCATAATAATACATATATGTAGAAGCAACGATTAATTGGAAATAAACAATAAGGATGGCTAGTATGGTAAAAGAATATATATTGAACTCTTTTACATAGTCCATTTGGGATTAGACTTTAATATTCATTGGTTGTTTCTCAACATGGCATTTTTGCTGGTAATTTACCATGTCTTTATACTTAGTAGAATGATTCTATGATTTCACAAAATAACTGGTGCTTAGTATAAGATAGAAGGTTGATATTTATAGAAACATTAACCTTAGAAGCTGTTGGTAGACAGTAACTTAATAAAAGTAAAGTATTATAGGAAAATAAGGATTTTAAAATGGATTGATCCTTCTCGAGTCTATAATCAATAGAACCTCATGGTTTGACATATATTTAAGAGATGTAGGCAACAACGTTTTCTTATGAAAAGACACTATCATTTTTACACTAATCAACTTAACTGCCAAAAGTTTACAGGTTGTAAGTTTCCCTACATAAGTTAAATATCGAACAAATTGATAGTCAAATAAGTGGTATGATAATGTACAATAACCCAAAGTACAATCAGTATAACGCTGCAAGTAATACTTATTAAAGTAGAAGTTATCAAGAAACTAAGATTACAAGTTTAGAACCACAGAAAGTATTTTACTGTCGCTATGTACATTAAAGAAAGGAACTCAATCATCTAAACTTCGATTACAAGAACAACTGAAGAAAACAAATTGTTTTTACCTCACGAAAGTTTGTTTGAAATATAGCAGCTTATTTACTAAGCTTATTAATTGCATATAGAAATACTGTTGGATACTTTATGAAATTAAAAACATTACTTGATCATTCATACTTGTAACCTATAAGAACAAGTAATCTTTCTGCGTTAGCATAAATGCTAAGTAAGCCTAGGATTTCAAAGTCAGATTCCACCTACTTGTCATAAAGAAAACTCAACAGTAAACTGAAATAAAAACTATGCGCAAGTTAAACTTAATCTTGTTACAAAAAGGAAACTGTTGAGTTAACATAATTGAGATTATGTAATACTAATCTTTTAATTGTTTCTTTTTTTTCTAACCTTTAGCTATTAGTAAACCACAGTTTTCAGCATTTTATGTTATCTCAAAATTTTAAATTTTTGTGAAAATTTGGGGTTTTGACAGACAAAGTAGCTAATTACTGCAAAGAAGCTAGAGTTCATTTTGAGTACACCAATTTTTGGGACAAAGATGTGGAGAATTTCTGAAATGCTAAGAACATGACAACTCTAAGAAAAAGGTTCAAGCAAAAGATAGCAACTGTGGGTGGTAAAGGCAAATCTGTGAAGAAATCGAAAAGGAAAGAAGAGAAAGAAGCCAAGAAGAGAGAAGAGGAGGCTAGCAGACTAGTAGAAGAGGTAGAAAACTGGCTGAGGTCAGAAGAAGAAGAAGAAAAGAAACGAGCTACTAAGGAAGCAACCAAAAATCCTGAAGAAGAAAAGAAAATACAAGAAGAAGATGAAATCTGAAAAAAACAGGAAGACAGTGAAGGGTTCAGATTAGAAGGTGTCCAAAAGGAGAAACAACAAATAGAAAAGACACCTAAAATGTCAAGAACAAAGAAATTAGAAGGACAAGACCCTACGGACCAAGAACAGGATCAGTCTAATAGTAACCCATTAGAGCCTGTTGTTCCTCCTAGCAGTACAGCAAGAGAAGGGTCAGTATCAACTTCTAGAATTGATTTGATCCCTTTCATGCCTACAGAAGGAGAGGAGGTACCAAATTTTAACACTATAATTTACGACAAAGAGAAAAAGAGAATTGTCAAAAGAACTGAAAAGAAGGTGGACACTGGGGGTAAACCAAGAAGGATGGTAACTGACAAAACAATAGTTCACGATACACAAAACGATCCATGATTACTAGCAAGGGCTGGGGTAGCTCTAACCCTAGACACTGAAGAAAATGTGGATAGGATCATTACTGAACTCGAGCAGTCTCAGAAAAGGGTGGCCCAGCTGAAAGAAACTTTGAAGAAGGAAAGGGTTGAAAATCAGAATATGAAGAGAAAGTATGAGGACATGATTGGTGAGGTCAAAATTTCAAAGGTAGGATGTCAAACCTTGCAGGTAGATAAAGATGCTCTGGTAGTATCTGCAGAAAATATAGAGAGGAATTCTCAGGCTACCTCAAATAGACTCAGCAGATTAGGAAGTAAAATGAGAGAGATAGACTCAGCAGAAGACCACCATAGAAGGGATGGATAAGCTATATGAGACTCAAATAATAGCCTTGGAGGAACAAAAGAATTCACTTGCAGCTTCCCTGAAGTCAGCTATGGAGCATAAGGTTGATATTGAGCCTTTAAAGAAGAATGCTCTTATGCTTAGAAAGAAGATTCATCAAATACAACTGCAGATAGTAGAAGAAAGATTGAAATTCCAACAAATAGACATCATATGAGAAGAAATTGTAAATACACCCTCATATTTTTTGGATAGAACCTAGGATATTTTGGAAACTCTGCAAGGAAGGATGGCTTGGGTAGAAGCAAACAAAGAATCTCCCAAAGATATATTAGTGAAAGATCATGAGACAATAAAGCAAGAATATGAGCTGATTGAGTTTGCGAGTAATGCAGCAGAAGAATTAAAAAAGAGAATGAAGAAAACACAGAGTGCATGTGCTGAATTTTGTAGGAGAGTGCCCCTCACCTATAATCGGTGTCAGACCTCCACTGCGAAGAGATTAGAAGCGCTACTAGAACATGAAATTTTTTTGAAACATTTACAGGATAGATCAACGAAGATGAACAAGCCATCCAGCAAGTCAAGGAGTTGGACGAAAAGAAACTAAATACTGAAGTAGCACATGCAGCTGTGAGTATTCACTTGCTAGAAGACCAGCTGCGCTTGATTCCTGCCAGGATAGCAGGTATGAAAACCCAGGCTTCTCAGCATGAAATTACTATCATATTTCTCGAACCTTTTGGTTTTGAGAATATAGAATCCGAGGCAAACATATGGAGAAAGTTCATGAACAAACAAGTTGGGCCCTCCTAGTTGAATGTTTTGGAATGTTGATAAATAATGTAATATATTATATTTATCTTTTTGTTCACAAGCCAAAGGAAAAAATTTTGTAAAGGAAAGGTTGGGGAAGCTCAAAAGGCAATGAGGGGCATCCCAAATGTTTTTTGCTTTTTGTATAAATATAGGCAAGTTTTAGGTAGAAAAAGACCTTTTTTATACCATCTTTGTGGAATATTATTATAAGGAGAACTAATTCATGTAATAATAAAGAGTTATATTTTTTGGCTGGAGAAATCATTGTGGATTTTCAAATGTTTGACATGGGATGGTTGGATGTGAACTATTTTTGTTTCAACTTGTTTCCATGAACAGTGAGATCATTCTAACTTATGAATTCTTTCATGTTGTGAATGTGCTCCTGTTTATTTCTGTGAAATTTTCACAATCATATTTGAGTAATGAATGTTTAATTAACAATGAGCTATCTCTTTGTTCATCTGTCTATTGATATTCATGTATTCAGAAATGTTAACAACTATATGTAGTTTTTCTTTATGCATTTTATACAATACATTGCTCACTATTAATTATAGTATTGCTCCCTAGGGATAGGTTAGTTAGTCTAAGTTAGTTTTTTTGTATTTGTGATTTATAAGCAAGAGAGGTAAGACGGGAGGTAAGAACATGCGCATCACATTGTGACACTCCTCGTTATCTCTATCTCCTGCATTTAGTTAGGAAATTGCACATCATACATAAATATAAAAAACTAAAAATACACCTAAACGGTGAACTGATCCGTAACCAGTAAAACATTTTAAGCATTAATTGACCTACGGTAGCCGGACCGTAAACCGAACGGATTCCCAATACCAATCGATAACATGTTAATTGGGAACATTTATTGGGGAGAATCCCTACTATTGTTACCTGTGATTTTCCAGGCCTCAATAGTTTTGGCACTAGAAGGAGGGCCACCAGTGCATGGATGGCCTAGGAATTCCACTTTCTCGATATTACTACACCGGTGATAGTTTTGAAACCAGTTTACCTTAGAAACTCACTCCTGAAGAAAATGGAAAGGGGTATCTTTATCCCATTGATAACAAAGTGGTTGATGATTTAAGGAGGATTACTAGGGCCTATGTGAAAAATATTGGAGGATTACCTATTATCTCTGTCCTACCTAGAAGAGAGTATCAGAAGAAGGACCCTCCTCAATTGGAAGACTCAGTGTTGGTAGAAGATCTTGAAGAATTGGTAGAAACATCCTTACAAGAATTTGACCAACCTTTGGATCAGTTGGGACCAGATTCCCCTCACTGTTCAACTTTTCAAACCCCTGTTCAGTCCCCACCTCATACTCCACTCAGAATCATGTCCAAAGTAAATGCCAATCATCCACCTCCACAGCCGGCTTGGAGAGCTAGATATCCTTTAAATATGACACCTCCATTGCATGATTTTCCTCAGAGTTATGAAAAAATGTTACCCAAGTTTGAACCAAGTGAAGGAATTCTCATAGGCAATCATTTGCAGAGTTTTTATTTGGATTTAGAGGGGCTACGAGCAACAAAACATGAAGATGTAGTATGTAGATTGTTTCCTCATACCCTGAAAGGAAAAGAAGCTTCATGGTACTTTTCCTTACCCGCAAATTCGATAACAAATTGGAATATCTTTGAGAGACTATTCAAAAGAAAATACGGAATCCAAAAAACTCATGCAGCTTTAATGAAAGGGTTAATTGCTCTAAAGAAGGAAAATAAATAAAAAGTACATAACTTCACTCAAAGATTTACTGCTTACCTAAACAACTTTAGTGCAGCTGAAAAACCATCTGAGCATGCCTTAATTGAGTACTGTACCTCATCCCTCAGTCTAGATATAGCCATGTTTTCCAAGAGATTGGTTAGACCCACATTGGTAGAAACCTATGAAGAAGCTGAGAAGGTAGAGGCAGAATCAGAGAGTATAGAGCACTATCCAATGCAGTCAGATGAAATAACTTATGGAAACAAAAAGCCATTATTATTAACTAAACCTAAGGATGAACGATCATAGGAGTTAGATGGGATGGCAAAGATGATGCATAAGCTATCAAACCGGGTGATTGATTTAGAAAAAGAAAAGGAGGCTCATAAACAATACAATCCTTATTACAAAAAAATACAAGACAACAGTCAACCTAAACCTCCTCCACATAGCCCTTCAACAATGAATTTGGCTGATGTAGGAATGGATAATTTTTGCACCTTCCATTAACAACCACATTCTGAGAATAATTTCCCACAGTGGATTAATTCTATGACATTAGTAATGAACCAATTATTGGATTCCAAGTTGACAGAAAGTGAGGAGGAGAAAGCGAAAGATCATGAACCTATAGAAACACAAGAGGAAGATACTTTGGTTTTATGGGACTATGTTTCTATGTTTAATATGGAAGATGAATACCTCCCTGACAAAGAAGAAACACCAGAGACTAATGTAACAACAAGAAGTCAGAATCCGTTAAAAGAAGATAACTCAATACTTCCAAAGATTAAGAAACTTCAAGAAAACATGAAGAAGATAAAGAAAAACACTTCAACTGTTAAAATACCTGAATTTGTCATTTCAAGTCACGATCCTAAGAAATTCAATACACCTGTAAAGCCTACTGAAGATAAAACTGAAAATGTCAAGAAGAATCTCAAGGAACATGAGATGGGATAAGATGTTGTGGAAGACATTAAAAAGGATAAAGCAAATATCTCACTGTTTGAAATGTTCAATCTACCTCAACAGAAAGAAAATCTTTTGAAAGCACTTGAGACACCCAAAAAGGAGCCTCCCATTGACAATCAACTTGAGGAAGAGATTGGTGAGGCGATTTTAGGAGGAAAATCTAAGTATAAAACTCCAACATTTCTTCTAACCTTTGAGATTTTCAACTATAATGTGCATAACTATTTAGTGGAATTAGGAGCATCAGTCAATTTCATGCCACTTTCAGTTTGCAAGAAAATCAATGGTCAACCTAAACCAACTACTGGCCAAGTTATTCAATTAGACAGAACAACAGTAAAAGTAATAGGAGAAATGGAGAATGTTCTGATTCATTTGTTCGCAGATGAGAGGGTATGTCGGTGCATAGACATTTTCGTAGTAGACATCCCGGATGCTTATGGTTTGGTTTTGAGGCAGGATTGGTCAGCAAGGTTAGAAGGATATTTTGCATCAGATTGGTCACATTTGTGGTTGCCTTTTAAGGGATGTCAAAATCAGATAAAAGTGTTAAGAGAGTCTCAAATGAAATATAATGTGACTCACATAGAAGGGAAAAATGAACCAGTAAACTCTGTGTTGGGAAACTATTTCATTGAATTGGAATCGGGAAATTACCAAGCTGAAGAAGTGAGCAGTATACCTAATATCCAGCCCAATTTCCTTCAATTTTCACAGGCTGATGAGTTTGATTGTAACATAGTAGATTTAGTTTCAGATGTAGTTAGCAATTCAAATTTAGTAGGAGTAGAATTTTTTTGGGTTCTGTATTTCGATGGTTCTAAAACATTGGAAGGATCAGGAGGTGGCTGTGTCATGATTGATTCAGATAAAAAAAAAAAAAACTTTCATGTAGGTTAGAATTCGAATGCACAAATAACACATCCAAATACGAAGCACTAGTTCAGGGACTTAAAAAAGCAATAGAATTGAAAGTAAAAAATATGAAAGTATATGGAGATTCTGAAATCATTGTTAAACAAATTCAGAACATAATACACTGTATTTCACCACATTTGAAAGCTTACCAAAATGAAGTATGGGATTTAATGATAAATTTTCATGCATTCAATATTGTTTCAATTCCTAGATTAAAAAATGCAGCACCTGACTTATTAGCTACCTCAACTGCAAGATTAGTACCTTTGAATAATAGATGCTCTATTGAATTACTTTTCAGGCCTTCTGTTCTAGATAACATCACAAATCTAAGGTTTTTTGAAAATGATCAGCAAACCTTGGAATGTTTGATGAATGATGATACTTTCAAAGGAGCAATAATAGAACGAAGAACACCAAGCAGAATTAAAGTACATAAATTTCACTCCAAAAGGAGTTAGAACCTTGGAATAGATGTTTCATTTAAACAACAAGTTTAGAAATCTAGCAAATGTCAAGACTCAGTGCTCGTCTTTACAATTTGAGCTGATAAATTTAGGGACTGAAGCTGAACCCAAATATGTAAATTTGGGGAAGTGTTGTTCACCCGACGAAAGGAGTAAATTCATCAGCTTATTTAGACAATATAAGGATGTATTTGCTTGGACTTACGAAGACCTAAAGACATATGACACTAAAATTATACAGCATGTGATTCTAATCAAGGTTGGGGTCAAACCTTATCAACAGCCTCTGAGAAAAATGCATCCAAATCTTGAACCACTAATTCAAAGTGAAGTGAAAAAGCTTCTAGATGCTAAAATTAGATTTAAAGTCAGACATTCAGAATGGGTCTCTAATTTGGTACCAGTGCGGAAAAAATCTGGTGAGATCAGACTTTGTGTAGATTTCAGAAATCTTAATCGTGCATCAGATAAAAATAATTATCCTATCCCACCCATGGAACAAATACTAAAAATGGTCTCAGGTTCCAAACTATTCTCTCTATTGGATGGATTTTCCGGTTACAATCAAGTATTAGTAGCAGAAGAGGGCATACTCAAGACCACTTTCAGAACTAAGTGGGGAATTTTTGCGTATAGGAGGATGCCCTTTGGACTTATCAATGCTGGAGAAACATTCTAGAGGGCTATGGATATAACTTTCCACGGTCTGATGGCCATTGTGTTGTGGTTTATCTAGATGATGTTACAATATTTTCAAAGAAGAGAGAAGAGCATGCATTTCATTTGAAACATATTTTCGAACGTTGCCAGAAATATGGCATTTCATTAAATCCTAAGAAATGTGTGTTTGCAGTCACAGAAGGAAAGCTATTGGGTCATGTCATTTCTAAAAAAGGGATCTCCATAGACTCAGAGAGAATTAGAGCCATAGAACATATCCCTTTACCCCATAATAAAAAAGGTATGCAATCTTTTATGGGGACAATAAATTTTGTGCGAAGGTTTGTACCAGAATTTGCTCAAATTGTGAAACCTTTGCAACAAATGGTTAATCAGAGTGTGCAGTTCAAATGGACTGATGTAAAGAAGAATGCATTCAGCAAGATAAAAACATCTATTGCTCATGCACCATCACTCAAAAGTCCAAATTTTGAAAAGGATTTTATTCTGTACATTTTTTCTTCCGATGATTCATTAGCAGTTGTGCTTACACAGAAAGAAGATGGTGGATATGAGTACCCCATATCATTTATGAGTACTGGTCTACAAGGGGATGAATTGAACTATCTCGTGGTTGATAAACAAGCTTATCCAGTTTTTAAGGCGGTAAAGCAATTCAGGCCATACATACTTAAGAATTGCACCAAAGTAATAGTCCCACACCCAACAATATGATCCCTTTTTGTGCAGAAAGAATTGGGAGAGAGAAGAGGTAATTGGGTGACTGCTTTGCAAGAATATGATCTTGAATTCAAACCAGCAACCATAGTTAAGGGACAAGGACTTTGTAAACTAATGGCTGAGGGTTAAAACAATGAAGATAGTAGTTGGGATAATGAAGTTGAACTACACATGGTGGATGTATGTCCTCTATTTACAGCTCCAGACTCCTGGTATCGGGATATAGTCCATTATCTCCAAGAAGGGTATTTGTCGGAGCATTGGAGTCCCAAGCAAAGAAAGGAATTACATTTGAAATCAGTTTTATATCATATTATTGATGCAATGCTTTTCAGAAAGAACTACGATGGAGTCTTTCTTAGATGATTGGAACAAGAGGATGCGAAGAAGGTCATAGAAGAATTACATGATGGACCTGCTGGAGGTCACTTTTCTGGAGACACAACAACACAGAAGATTCTCAGGGCTGAATATTATTGGCCAATGTTGTTTATAGATGCTCATGTTCATGTTAGAAAGTGTGATACTTTCCAAAGAAGCGGTGGGAGACAAACTAAAGCAGCGGGACCATTGAAACCATTAATTATCTCAGAACCATTTAAACAATGGGGAATCGAAATTATCGAAGAAATAAATCCAAATTCCTCATTGCAGCACAAGTATATTCTGACAGCAACTGATTATTTCACTAGATGGGTAGAGGCCATACCGCTACGGAAAGTAAACAAAGATGCAGTTATGGATTTCTTGCAGAACCATATTATGACCAGGTTTGGTGTTACAATTTCCCTGGTTTTTTACAATGCTTCTTATTTATCTTCTATTAAATTAACTGCATTCGCTAATGAAAGAGGAGTTAAGCTGCACTATTCTGCAAATTATTACCCACAAGGAAATGGTTTAGCAGAATCTACAAACAAAAAATTGATTAAAATTTTAAAGAAAATAGTGATAGAAAATCAAAGGAGTTGGCATCTAGCTCTACCTAATGCACTCTGGGCTGATAGAGTCACACCCAAGAACTCCTTAGGTGTGTCACCTTACACTCTCGTTTATGGGAAAGAAGTTGTCCTCCCTCCTAATATTTGATTTCCATCTTCCACACTAGCCCAGGAGTCTAGGGGTACTAACAATGAAATCCTACAAACCCGAATTTATAATCTGTTGAAGTCAGAGGAGTCTAGGTCCAAAGCTCGGGAAAGGTTTAAGCATCAACAAGAAATGGTGAAGCGTTGGTTTGACAAACACAAAGTAGGGAAAAAAGAGTTCGAAGTAGGGGATCTGGTTCTTAAGTGGGATCACCCGCATGATGAAAAGGGAAAGCACACTAAAATTCAGCATTTATGGGTAGGCCTTTTTTCAGATTGCAGTAAAGCTAGGCCCCTCCATGTACAAGTTGCAAGACTTACATGGGTGGGAGGAGAACTTACCAGTAAATGGTTTAGTTCTCAAGCCTTATTTTTCTTAATGGTTTTTTATTTGTTTTCTTGTACATAAATAAACAATTTGATTTGTTGCTTACTTTATATTAGCTTTAGTTGTTTGCTTTTACTTGCTTAGAGTTTGATTGATTGTAAAGTTTTGTTTGCTTATGTTTCAATAAATCAGCACGACTTTTGGTTGTATGGAGTTCATCAGAGTTTTGGATCAACTGAAATATTTGATCACAGTACTTCCTACTATTGACTCGTATAATGTTTATAAATTTCTTCAAGATTAGCAAATTTTATAAATGGTTATGAACACATTGAAGTCCTACTTAATCCTTGTGAAATAAATAAGGATAGAAAAGTCCAGAGTAATATTTTGAGGCTCCATTCATCTCACATTAAAAACTGTCCTAGGGGGTAACAACAAAAGACCCATGGAAAGGAAGCAAGGTAAACAGTGTATTATATTAAAATGATCCCATGCCATAAATTGAAATCCAAAAGGCTAGCGAAAGTCAAAATCTCCTAAAAAGCAATATGTATCAAAACACATGCTGGAACCATATCAGTATGAATATGATTGTAAAAGTTATTCTTCGTCTGTGAGTTAAAATAATATATATCTCACACAAAATGACACTATGGATAGAGGAGCCTGAATTAAACTTCAGAAAGAAAGCAATCAGGAGGACTCAAAAGGACTAAATTCTAGAAGCATAAAAAAGTGCAAATTGGCATGGGAATGAGGAACAAACAAATATATATGTTTACCATATGTTACGATCCTGTGGTGTCTAAGTTGGAAGCCACCCAAAGGCAGAGGTAAAATAAAACTCATATTCTCGGCCTCAGAATATTTATCCAGACTTTGAAATCTTGGTTCCCCTTCTTAAACTTGGACTATCATCAAGGGTTGAAGTGCATAAATCTTGCATTTAGGAATCCAGATATCTTGAAGAAATCTAGTAAAATGGCACCACCAAAATAGTTTGTTTTATCAAAGGATAAGTTGTTCAGAGATCTATGTCCACTAGGTAGTCACCAATTTTGCAGCTACAACTTTTCCCCCCAAAAAAATACTTTTTAGGGTCCCCCCTTGTTTTGTTTCAGTTTCAAACCGGCCTACGAATGTTTTATTTTTGCTAAGGTTTTCTTTGGGCTCAGAAATTTTCCTAAAAAACTTAGTCTTTTTGCATGTCTATATTGGATGCTTAGTCAACTAGTGTTCCAATATCGGATGCTTAGTTGACTAGTCTTCTGATGTTGTGGAGGAATAATTCATTAGCTTTCTGATTGGTTTTATCGAGAGCCTTCCTAGATCTTAAGAGCAACATCGGGAGTGAGTTTTCCTATCCTCTTAGAGTTGGTCTGCTGAGGTTCCGACATCTTAGTACAAAGTGGATTTGATGGATCAGATGTCCATTCAGCTATCCTTTTCCAATAACCGTTTAAGTGGGAAATCTTACGGTCGGGTTTGTTTTCCGGAATGAGCCGGAGTGTTAGTCTATCCGTCAATCGACGCTATGGAGAGTTATTTGTGAGTCGGTACAAAACTTAGTATTGGTGCCTCTAATACCGATGAATCTAGTGCCTCCATTTTCTGGTGTTATTTTCCCGTCCGATCTACCAGGTGCTTAGAGTGAGTTGCAGCTGACACTGCAGTTTTCCTTCAGAATTAGGCTCTCGACGGAGGTTAAAAGGTTTTGCCGCTAGTTCTCCGTCCCAATCGAGGTCTATATAACATCATTTGGGTTTGTTACTTGTCATTTTCATCATAGAAGTCATCCATCATGTTGATTATGTAACTGTTAGGATTCCATTCGTCCTCCTCTGTGCCTGCGGAATGTGTTTCAGTTCGGGTTGCCTATATCATCGTTTCCAAGTAGGATCTATTCATGGTTTTGGTTTTCTTGGTTTGTTAATGTTTAACCTCCAGGTGGATAGGGTTAGGTTTCCACAGTGGGGTTATGTTTCTTTTGTATTTTGTAGCTTCCCTACGGTGATTTCTATCCTTTTACTAGGGTTTCATCCCGTTGGCCGTGAGCGTTTCTTTTTTGCCAGAGAGTTTCAGTCTGTCTGCTACTGTACGTTATGAGTGCGTCTGGGATAGCATTGCAAGGGTTTAGGGCATGGTGCAGATAGTCGTTTTGCTATCTGCACCACCCTGTTCTTGGTTGTTACATTTTTATCTTGAGGTTAGAAAACCATGCCTCTTGTAGCAGTAGTTTCCCGTGGGATTCAGGAGGGCCACACAACTGATTAGGGTTAGAGTGTTGTTGGAGAAAACGACAAGGTGAGTTTTTCCCCAGTCGAGGTGCTTGTATAGGTTTTATGAAGATGGAAGAGTTTAGGGTTTGAGCGAGCATATTTTTGGGCAAGTTTGGTAGCATAAATATTTTGAAATTTGTTTAAAATATCTCATTCAGAAGGTTGTGGTATTGACTTTGAATTCTAGTATGCATATTGAAGAAATGGTAAATATTGTATGTTTTCTTTTGTTTATCACTATACCAGTTGCTAGATATAGTTAAACTGAAACCATGTTGCATGAATTTTACAGGTTGATTTCCAGCATGACAATATGCCAAGAAAACAGAAGAAGAAAGCCCAGGTGGCTAAAGAATAACCTGAAGTAGAAGTGATAACCAGGGTAGAAGTCATTTATGAAGACACTAAAGCTACTAATGGGGTTGAGGCAGAATACAAGTGGGGAGAAGTGTATAGAATGATTTCAAGCCAAAGTGTCCCTGATGCTGGTTTTGAAGACATGCCAATGTATGCTAATATTGAAAGGTCAGCCCTTATGAAAGTGGCTACTAGGCCTGAGATTTTTCCATGCTCAAAAGTGATAGGTTGGATTTTTCCCAGGGAAAATGTAACAAGAATGATCCTAGAAAATACCAAGAAACAAGGCTATGCTACATAAAACCCTGCTTATGTGTCTATGGCATATAATCTACCAACACCATAGACTTATCTAACTGAAATTTGGTTAAAGAATCTAAAGATGGACATGGTAGTGACAATAAAGAAAATGTTGCTACCGAGAAAAAACTTCAGGACCAAACCTTCTAGAGAATATGAGACATCAACTCTCCGTGCCCCATATAGATTCATCGCTTTAATGCTGAACATGATTTTTGGGAGAGCCAATGGGAAATTTTTTAAGATGGGTTGGATACTAGTCATCTAATTTGTTGCTAAAAAAGGGACCATTTTTAACTGGGAAAACATAGTGTCAAATATCATGTCAGCCTACATAAGCACAACATTGGGAGGAGTGTCCCAAAAGAATTCATAATTCTACATGAGCTCTATTTTGATCGATTGCATTCTATGGACTTAGCCTTTCCCTGCACTAAAGTGCCATTGGGATAAGGACTGAGCTCCAGTATATGCTACCTACAAGTTATTTTGGGCTCATAAATATTATAGCTATTATAAAGAGATTTGTGAGAATTTTCTCATGCCTTTATACACTCTAATTTTCTTGGAAGAATGAAATTGCATGTCATAAGAAGCCTTCAAGGTGATGTAAGAATACGGAAATTATTATTTAACATAGGATGGCTTATATGTAAGAATGTATGGCGGTTGAAGGGCCCCTTCTCTGCTCCCAAGATATGCCACTGATTATGTACTCCATAAAGAAGCTATTAGAAAGTTATATATTGATGGAGTAGGGAATTTCATTTTTGAATAGAAAAAGGCAATATATCCTGCAGTTCCCTTTTCTGTTGGAAGTTACAAGTTTTCAAGGGTGAAGAATGCAGTAGAATTTGTCAAAGAATTGGAATACTTTCACTTCGGTGAAATGAACTTTCATAGAAATGATTCCAAGGACAAAGTAGCTAATTACTGCAAAGAATTTGGAGTTCATTTTGAGTACACCAATTTTTGGGACAAAGATGAGAATTTTCGAAACACTAAGAACATGATAGCCCTATGAAAAAATTTCAAGAAAAAGACAGCAACTTTGGGTGGTAAAGGAAAAACTACAGAGAAATTGAAAAGGCAAGAAGAGAGAAGAATCCAAGAAGAGAGAAGAAGAGGCTAGCAGACTAGTAGAAGAGGCATAAAATTGGCTGAGGTCAGAAGAAGAATAAAAGAAATGAGCTGCTGAGGAAGTAGCCAAGAAGGTTGAAGAAGAAAAGAAAAGACAAGAAGAAGATGAAATCTGAAAAAAGCAGGTAGACAGTGAAGGGTTTAGATTAGAAGGTGTCCAAAAGGAGAAATAGAAAATAGAAAAGACACTTGAAAGGTCAAGAACAAAGACATTAGAAGGAAAATACCCTACGGACTAAGAATAGGCTCAGTCTGATAGTAACCCATTAGAGCCTCTTTTTCCTCCTAGCAGTACAGTAGGAGAAGGTTCAGTGTCAACTTCTTGAATTGATTTGATCCCTTTCATGCCTACAGAAGGAGAGGAGGTACTAGATTTTAACACTATATATTACATCAAATAGAAAAAGAGAATTGTCAAAAGAACTGAAAAGAAGGTGGAAACTGGGGGTAAACCGAGAAGGATGGTAACTGACAAAATAGTAGTTCACGGTACACATAAGGATCCATGATTACTAGCGAGATCTGGGGTAGCTCTAACCCTAGCCACTGAAGACAATGTGGATAGGATCATGAATGACCTCAAGCAATGTTACGAAGAGAAATTCCTATGGCTTGGTGTACCACAACAGACAGCTTGACTCCAGAAATCAATCCTTTCCAATATGCAATAGAAATTAAATGTCTAACACTAAAGGACTAGACCTCATACCTTATTCTAGATGGTT
>LPNX010304523.1:0-24411 GCA_001517045.1 Pseudotsuga menziesii | reverse complement strand
TCCTTATATAGCTTTTCAAAGGGGTAATGAAAGGTCGAATCCGAGTGATCTCAAGGCATAGGGAAGGCCAGGAGTCAAATGAGTTGGATCCATGTCAAGAAAAACTCCAAAAGGATTTGGATTATGCACACATCCCGATGTACACAGTTTTAGTGGTCAAACCCGCGTATATACACGCTTATAGGTTTAAAATTCATGTGTATCATTTTTCATATGTTTTTAGGGATGATCAAGGAAACATCAAAGGACAAAAAGTGGTCCACAGGGTCTAAGGAGTCTGCAGCGGAATAGGGGAAGGCCATACAAAGTGTGATTCACATTGAGTGGTGAAATATGCTATAAAAGATGCCCCTAATGTGTGAGGTCAGAGGGGTCATACGATGGCCAAAATACATTATAAGTCCATCCTAGAAGTGGAGTGATGAAGGATCCCAAATGAAAGACCAGCCACCCAATCAACATAGTACAATAATACAGCTCTGCATATAACTGCAAATACATATAGCAGTCCCAGATACATAAGAGTACAATGGCCATGAATAGGCATGAAACATGATATCACATATGTGGTCATCGCCACATACAATATACATAGATCAGAATCTGCATGATGAATATATACAAAGGACCATGATCTCCAAAATGGATGAAGATATATAATAGATCAAGATCTCCATAGTGGCTGGAAATGTCTGACATATACTGGAATCAAGTCACGAGAGCTGAAATCTCATGAACACTAGCATGATCAAGGAGGTAGCATATAAGAGATGCAACCCATTTGGAAAGTATTCTACACAAACCGCTACAAGTACATGTCCTACTATGCAAATAGAGGTGTCGAAGTCGAACATAGTAGTCCATCATCTGATTACTGGTCATTAATGTATACCATTAATAGACGTGAGATTACCCACTGATAATGAAAATGGGAATCAAGGTACTAGAGTGCAAACTAACAAGTGTGAATAAATGTGTTGAGGTCAAACACTTAAAAGGATCCATTGATCAAGGGACATTGATGTATTCCCAAGAAACTGTCGATGGCAAGAGAACCTGCCACTAATGACTGCAAGTCTCAAGGCACTCAAAATGACTCTAGACTCCAATCCCAGAATAAATGATCTGAAGTCGATGGGATTAAATCCGCTGGAAGGAGGGAATTAAGGCATCCCCCATCATCCAACATGAGGTACTCAGCAAAGTTGTATAATGTGGAAGGACTCGATCATAAGGTGCACGAACCAGTAACTGTACCGGGAATGGCTGACATGCAAAGTCAAGATAACTGAGGAATGGTCGACTCTAGTTTCAAATTCCTTTGAACAAGAGCATAACGGCGTATGGTGACTGAATGAAGGCAACATAGACTCGATATACAAACTGGGACATCTCTGCGATACAAAAGTCATCGACAAAGGCTCCATAGGGACTGGAAGCTTAACCAGTCAGTGGAGATAAACTTAGATAAACAAGTACAACTCCTAAATTCAAACTATAACCCAACCAATGGATGTGATATACAGTGCTCTGTTCGAAGGCGACATGACTCGACAGCTTCCAAAGATAACATCTTTCCTTGTCCGGATTTTTTATTTTTTGATTTTTTTTTGGACTTTTTCAGTTATTTAAAAAGCTTGAAAAAAGAATAAAATAGATTTATAGTTACAAACTAGGAGGAGACGAGTGTCACAAGGGAAAACAAACTAGTTCCAAGTAGTGGAACATACCTATGGTCAATGCAAGGATACATGTGTAGGATATCGACACTCGGGGGAAAATCCCCTCCCGGTAAAAAAGGGAATCAAGCTACGAAGGATATAAAAAATGGCTCTGCATGGCTAGACATGAGACGATCTCAGGCTATATGGCTGAAACACAATGTTAGGGGAGCCGACATAAAGCTCAATAAGGCAGGAAAATCTCATGATAATCCATTCACAACCTTACATGAGGGAGTCCTGAGGGAAAATGGCCAGCATAAGATCAAGAGGAGTATGAGGCTCTTGCGAAATGTCATGGTGGGACTAAAAGGGACTCCCGAACCTAAGAGAGGACTCACAAAATGGGTACCAAATGCAAAAGGGAGCTAACTAGGACACCCATGTATAGGAAATCTCTACCATTTACATAGTACCACTTCTAACAATGGCATGAAGGTTCCATGATTACCATGGAATGGGTTCATACCTAAGGTTAAGATGGAATGGTCATAAGGCAATGCGTAAGTGCAAGAGGATGTGATATCCTAACCTATATGCTAGTTCAGAAATAATACCTGTGATAGGAATGAACAGGTCAAAACCTCAGAGAGAGTGTACAAAAAATTGGACCCTACATGACAACCATATTAGTCCAAAACAACCCAAAATAGTCAATAAAGAATCCAAACTATAGGATATAGGGAGGAATGATCATGATAAATGCACCCAAAGGAAACAATGCGGTGAACAATGGGACATAAAAAGGAAAGTAAGGTGCAGACCCAACATTCACACATCCACAACCACCCCCATGAGGGTGACCACCGGTGTAAAGACCGAGCGAAAGGAATAAAAATCCTCCACAAATGGAGTAGAGGAAGGAATGCAACCACTCCCAAATCTATGAGTAGGGTAAGAGGTTGTGATGCTCCCAATTCTGACACCAGGGTCCGTACTAGGACCAAGGATGGGTGATAGGATACCAGGCACACCAAAAATAAAAAAGACCCAAACTCAAGAGAGCATAAATATACTCAAGTAACCACGATCCCAAAGGCCAACTAGCGCACAAAGAGCACACTCCTAAGAAAATCTACAGCCAAAATAAAAGCAAACCAAGGGGAGGATATGTGAGCTCTCGAATGCAGCAAGTATGTCTTGCCTAGGAGAGGCTTGAAAATCCCATACACCACAAACAGAGGTACATAACCAATTATAGTGGCCCTCAGCTTCAACGCATAAAGCGACTGTGCTGTCCGACCCCTACCTGGCCAGGACACTTGCAGAATAACCTCTACGAAGTACCCCCTCGATAACCTAGGTAATGCCACTAAGGTCACCTCAATATAATCAATACTCAGGCGGATAGTCATAGGTGGGATTGACCATATGCGCAGGGTAGCAAATCCCGAAACTCTTAAAAGAGCCCCCAGATACGAATACAATTCTGGAAATATCTCCGGTGCTACTCAATTATGACTAGGGGTCATCCCAATCAATAACCGCTCACACAGCCTCGTGCTTAACTCCCTTTTGAGAGGAGGATCCTGAGAAACACCAATTATACCAAGGAATTTCACACTCTCACCTGGACAGACACATACATGTTGTTGTTTAGTGATCTTGGAGAATTGACTTACAATGAACTATTCCAAGATCCTAAAACCTAAGCTTGTTGGTGCACCCTAGAAAAGAAAAGAGTGTAGTTCATTTTAATTAAGCGTGGATTTTAATTGGCTGTAATTACTCAAAGGGAAATGGCCGTGGAACTAATGACATTATGATTCAGCAGTGAAATAAATATGCACACCATAACAAACAATGCTAAGTGCAATCTTTGTCAAATGAAAAATAGGGTATGCCACTACATGAGATGCATAAATATATATTCCTTTCCGAATGTCAATGCAATCCTTCCTATATGAAATCCTAAAAACGACTCTCATCCAAGCAATCCAATGCAAGTACCTCCTCAAATCCATATCTAAGATGCAATTAAGAGTGCAACTAATTTGTATTTTTCAATATAAAAGAATGAAAAATGCAATAAAAGTCATCTAAACCTCTCAGTCTCTGCAGCAAGTATAAAAGACAAGCCCAATAAGACACCAAGACAAAAAGAGTAATGCACTAATGGAAAAACAAAAAGGAAAAATGACTAAAACTACTTTCAAAGAAAAATCAATGAAAAAGTGGTCTCTGGTCACAAAATAAGCATCCAACAGACAACATCAGACCCAAGGAGGACCCAACCACACTCACAACCCACCCGACAACTTCTCACAACATCAAACTCAACCAAAAGTGAGGATGTATGTGACTGTTTAAAGAACAACTGCGTATATACATGACTTTTGGCCAAAAACCAGCGTGTATATGCGGATTTTGGCCAAAAACCTGCGTGTATACGCGACTTTTGGCCAAAAATATGCATATGTACGCGACTTTTGGCCAAAAACCTGCGTATACAAAGAAGGCAGTGATAAAAAGCAGGCCAAGGCCAAACCAATAAAGGGGAGTGTCAATGGACAAACATACTATAAAATGCGACACAGAAATAGGGAGAAACAAAGAGCAAGTCAATAATATCAAGCCCATTGTGCCCGCAAACCCCCAAATAAAAACAAGGAACATCCCCAGTAGAGTCACCAATTCTGTTATAGAGAGAAATTCCTATGGCTTGGGGTACCACAATAGACAGCTTGACTCCAGAAATCAATCCTTTCCAATATGAAATAGAAATTAAATTTCTAACACTAAAGGACCAAACCTCGTACCTTATTCCAGACGGTTGAAGTAGACCCCCATTGAGCTTTCCAACTTCAGCTTGAATTGATAGATTACTTCCTCAACAACAAGAAAACAATACAAGAATTCTATATATCATGGTGTTAGATCTATTCTAGCATATATAATCAATAATGTATAAGCATTTGACATAATCCCATGGATAAAATATACATTCAAACACACATCATTGGACCCGAAAATATATTTCTATTAATATAAATCAGAGATTGCAAGATACAACCTCTGACGGCACGTTTGCGAACCGGAGAAACTGAATCCCCCACTTGGGCCTCCACCACTTCAATCCTCCATCTCTCGATAGCAAGCTCACAAGCAAAAGGAAAGCTTGGGAAGAACACAAAAGTGCTCCAAGGGACAAAGGGATGCAAACTCAAGCATAAGTTCCAACAACAATGGACTATAGTTTCTTTGCTCTCAATTCTCTCTTATGCCAATGTACCAAGGGGTTCCTTATATAGCTTTTCAAAGGGGTAATGAAAGGTCGAATCCGAGCAATCTCAAGGCATAGGGAAGGCCAGGAGTCAAATGAGTTGGATCCATGTCAAGGAAAACTCCAAAAGGATTTGGATTATGCACACATCCCGATGTACGCAGTTTTAGTGGTCAAACCCGCGTATATACGTGCTTATAGGTTTAAAAGTCGCATGTATCATTTTTCATATGTTTTGAGGGATGATCAAGGAAACATCAAAGGAAAAAAGGTGGTCCATGGGGTTTAAGGAGTCTACAGCGAGACAGGGGAAGGCCATACAAAGTGTGATTCACCTGGAGTGGTGAAATCTGCTATAACAAGCAATCTCAGAAAAGGGTGGCCCAACTGATAGAAAATTTGAAGAAGGAAAGGGGTGAAAGTCAGAATCTGAAGAGAAAGTATGAGGACATGATTGGTGAGGTCAAAGTTTGAAAGGAAAAATTTCAAACATTACAGGCAGATAAAGATTCTCTAGTAGTATCTGCAGAAAATATAGAGAGGAATTCTCAGGCTACCTCAGCAGAGTTGGGAAAACTACAGCTGAAGTATCAGAGTGTGGAGGCTGAGAAAAATCATCTTTAGTTATTAGTTGAAGAATTGAATAAAGAAAATAGCATATTAGAAAGTAAAGTGATAGAGCTAGAAGAGAAGAAGACCACCGCAGAAGGGAAGGCTAAGCTATATGAGACTCAAATAGCAGCCTTGGAGGAACAAAAGAATTCACTTGTAGCTTCTCTGAAGTTAGCTATGGAGCAGAAGGTTGATATTGAACCTTTAAAGAAGCATGCTCTTATGCTTAGAAAGAATATTTATCAAATACAACTGCAGATAGCGGAAGAAAGATTGAAAGTCCAACAAATAGATATCAGATTAGAAGAAATTGTAAATACAGCCTCATATTTTTTGGATAGAACCCAGGATATTTTGGAAACTCTGTGGGGAAGGATGGATTGGGTAGAAGCAAACAAAAAATCTCCCACATATATATTAGTAAAATATCAGGAGACAATAAAGAAATAATACGAGCTGATTGCGTTTTCCAGTAACACAACAGAAGAATTAAAGAAGACAGTGAAGAAAACATAGAGTGCCTGTGCTGAATTTTGTAGGAGAGTGCTCCTGCTCCTCACCTATAATTTGTGTTAGACCTCCGCTGCGAAGAGATTGGAAGCACTTCCAGAACATGAAATGTTTTTGAAACATTTACAGGATAGATGCAGCAAATATGAACAAGCCATCAAACAAGTCAAGGAGTTGGACGAAAAGATACTAAAGACTGAAGTAGCACATGTAGCTGTGAGTATTCACTTGCTAGAAGACTAGTTGCGCTTGATTCCTACCAGGATAGCGGGTGTAAAAACCCAATCTGCTTAGCACAAAATTACTTTTAGATTTCTCAAACCTTCTGGTTTTGAGAATATAGTAGCCGTGACAAATGTATGGAGAAAGTTCATGAACAAACAAGCTGGGCCCTCCTAGTTGAATTTTTTTGAATGTTTATCAATAATGTAATATATCATGTTTATCTTTTTGTTCACAAGCTAAAGGACAAATTTTACGTAGAAAAAGACCTTTTTTCATACCATCTTTATGGAAGATTATTGTAAGGAGAACTAATTCATCTTATAATAAAGAGTTATATTTTTCGACTGGAGAAAGCATTGTGGAGTTTCAAATGTTTGACATGGGCTGGTTGGATGTGAACTGTTTCTGTTTCAGCTTGTTTCCATGAACTACAAGATCATTCTAACTTATGAATTCTTTCATGTTGTGAATGTGCACCTGTTCATTTCTGTGAAATTTCCACAATCATATTTGAGTAATGAATGTTTAATTAACAATGAGCTATCTCTTTGTTCATCTTTCTATTGATATTTATGTGTTCATAAATGTTAACATCTATCTATAGTTTTTCTTTATGCATATTATACGATACATTTCTCACCATTAATTACAGTATTGCTCCCTACGGATAGGTTAGTTAATCTTAGTTATTTTTTTGTATTTGTGATTTAGAAGCGAGAGAGGTAAGATGAGAGGTGAGAACATGTGCATCACATTGTGACACTCCTCGTTATCTCTATCACCTGCATTTAGTTAGACATCATACATAACGATAAAAAACTAAAAATACACCTAAACGGTGGACCAGGCCGCAACTGGTAAAACATTTTAACCGTTACTTGACCTACGATAGTCGGACCGTAAATCGGATGGATTCCCCATACCAAACAATGACGAGCTAATTGGGAACGTTTATTGGGGAGAATCCCTATTGTTGTTACTTGCGATTTTGCAGGCCTCAATAAGATTATTATTAAATCCATACAGATAATTAATAAGAAACATTGTTAAATAATGCTTTATGAAACATAACCTAAATAGTATCCAGAGAACAATAATATGAGTAACGATATGTAGATCTCCTCTAAAATGAACATTAACTCCAACTAGCAAGAAAACATCAACAAGGCACTTTCAAAAGGATGAATGCTCTCTCCTCAAGGCAAGGGTATAAGACATGAGTGAAAGCTACCATCAAGAGTCGATTATCCTTCCTTCTTTGTGGACCAACTCTCAACCATCAAGGTGTCTTAAGTCAGAAAACTAGAGCATTGGTAACTATTTTAAGATCTAGCTACATATTGATGGAAAATCAAGCCTGAAATGTCTGTTGTGACTTATCTTTAGGAATATTTTAGTGTCCAATGTTCGGTTATGAGAATTTTCCAAGGGTCGGCCTGTCGATTGTTGTTCTACACATGAAATTTGTGGCAGATCACTCATCTTCAATTATCAACATGACGGAAATTCTCCTATGTTTTGATGTGAGTAATGTGCATCCCTTTCTTTAATGGAAAAATATACTGGGCATGATATTTTAGTATTAGATCATAGTCGGAAAACCCATTCCAATAGAATTTATACAAAAAAATAAGTAACAGTGGATAAATCAAACCATGGAGATTGTGCTACATTATATAGCCAGAATTAAAACAACCAAACATCCATGCCAAGATTGTGCTACATTATATAGACATAATTAAAACATCCAAACATGTAGATATTGACGGTACTTAGTAGTCCAATAAATGAAGTCTAAGATCACAGTCATAATGCCCATTTTCCGTGTATTTTCTAATTAGAAAATCAGAAAATATTCACATAAGTCTCTAGACTTATGATACTACATCTACCATTTTCATTCTCCATGTAATAGCCACCAAAATTTTAATTGAACAATTATGAACTCTTTGGAACCAGTAAGTGAACAATTATGAACTTTTTGGATCCAGTAAGTGGGAGAAAAACAAGTTAAACCATTTATCGCCATCCATGGATAGTCCAGTCACCTTTGCACCAGTGGATTCTAAAACTGGAATGCGAAGTTCCAATATCATGGGGGTAATATTGCTAAAATACTGCAAATCCCAACATGATTTATCTTATGATCGAACCTCATTCTTTATCGGCCATTTTCTCAACATTTCAATATTTTTGAATTTTTGGTTCTGCTGCTACTTCACACATTTCGTTAGGAGGCCCAACTTAAATGAATACAAAATAATAAAAGGGACTTCTCTCACCAATGCCATACAAAAAATTAAATGATTGGGTGAAAGTAGTAAAAGGCAGTAATTAGCTCATTCAAGGTTCATGTTATAAATTGGATTGGCTCTATGGTGACACCTGGAAATAAAGGATTCAAGCATCCATAGGACCCCTTTGCTCTTCCTCTCTAGGTAAATCATAGTCCCTTTGGTGCACATTACAAAACCATATTAGAACATTCATATTATTAATCAACATAATATTTACATAGCATTATGATTAGCTTGATAAGTCAATCACACAGTCCATATTAGAAAACATTTACATCATGGATTCAATATATTCTAAGGGTCAAACTGGGGGTGTTACATCATTTGTTGTGGAGCTTTAAGAAACCCACCAATCTCATTGATCTACATGCACCAATATCTACAAGATATCCTGGAAGGTGCTTTTTTTGTTTCAATATTGAAGGAACAATTGGATTGGAGTTTCCTTTTATATCAATATCAACATAATGTCCACCGTGTTGGTGACTGTAACCTAATTTATTATTGTAACTACCTTGATAATGTCTACTCCTTGGGATAGAAATGTAGTGATATATGTATCACATTTACTCTTCATTCTCCACACTCTTCTCTTGATGATTTAATTCCTAGGATGAAGCCTTTAATGAAGCATCCAACACGTTATTTCCCAATGTCCATTTATCTTTCAATCCTAGTGAATATTCTTGGTATTGCATGGTCTACTTAATTTCTCTTTCTCTATATGCCTCTAGTTTGTTGTTGTATTAGGAAAGTATTCTTTCTATTCTTCCTCTAAAAAGGATTCAAACTTGTGGCATGTGGCTTGCTTCTCCCAACAAGATGCCTTAACATGGTATTTCTTCTTATAGAATGAACATACCTTAGAATATCAACAACTAACAACTCCATGGCCTTTCTTCTTACAATAGTAACAAATGATGGATGTCTTGCATAATGCATATGTATCTTACACCAAATGCATACAAGGGATGTTCTTAGTGGTGACTTAGTTTCTAATATATTCTCATTGTTGTCCTTCTATAATTCGCTACATAAAAGACGAAATGATAATGTGTAGTCATGTTCATTCATTGTTGGCATTTCTTTTTATGAAAAACTCAAATCTACAACACATTTTTCCTTCACAAACATAATCTTGGTGGTGAGATTACCATACTTGTCTCTATCATGATGTTGGCTTACGTAGTAGCAATGGAAGGTAGTTTTTCTTCCTTGGTGTAATGTCCCCATTTTGACCCTTGAAATTATTGGATTGATATTTAAATATTGTAAATACGTGATGTATGAATTGCTAGTGTGGATCTCAAAGCCAAGGCCCTACTAGTGAATGCACAGATTTAAAAGGCAAGTATCTTATATTTTTAGAGCCATGTACTAGTAAGCCATGAGAAATTGTTAAAACAGGCAAATATTTATAATGCAAATAAAATTCCAAGAGATGGATATGGAAGAAACTAAAATGAGGGGGTTGTGTGTATCCACCAGGGAGAGGAGAGGGGTTGTGGGATTTAATCTGTTGTTTCCAAGTGTCATCTTGAAAACCCATCTTGACTTCCCTTCCTGATATTTAATGATGTTGTAAGAAGGTAGCTGAGAAATCATCTCATGAATTAATGGAGAATAGGAAAACTTAGAAATTCATATGGATGAGTATGGGATTAGTTTACTTGAAAAAAAAGTTAATTTCTCTCATGGTAATTAATTTCACATCATTCCCATTCCATTGTGGGAATAAAAGGACATCAATTCTCATCCTGTTATGCAATCCCAACAGTGAAAATTGTAGAAATCACAACCACAAAAGAAGCCATGTTTTAGAGTGTAAAATAGGGCCAGAATTTGACGTGAGTAGTGCAATCTAGTTGTGAATCCATATATATAAACCATGGGGAGAATTTGAGAGTGTCAAAGGATATAAAACCCATATGAAGACTCAAATTTGGAAGCCTGGATGTGAAATTCCGTGATTGAGAGTCACATGGATAGAGTTCGAAAAAATCCAAGAGTGGATCAAATTGGGAGAGAGGTCAGAGGTAGGAATTGCTTGATAAACCTAATGAAGGCTAGAAAATATGAATATCTAGCAGCTTGGACCTTTTTATGCCCACCCTGAAGAGCATTAGAGGGAAGGGTTTTCTAAGGGACTGTGTAGTAGAGAAGGGGACCTTCCTTGTGTTGGGTGTGGTAGGTATTGTGGGTGCTAATGATGTCTCACTCATACATTTGGGTGGATTTTTCCATGAAATACTTCCACGTTTTGAACATTTGTGGATTAATACTTCATTTTTTTTATCATGGAGGAAAAATTGTGGCAATATTGACATTTTTAATTTTCAACGAACTTTCGTCTCTATATCGACGATATATGGCTATCTAATTTCCACACTCAGGAAACCAATGCCAGCTTTCAACGACTCTTGGATGTTTACACACAGGTCAAGTTGTAATGGAATTAATAGCTCTTGGTTGTTTAGGCCCGGTTCAAGTTGTAATGGCATTAATAATTATCCTTGTTGAGTTAGAGAAGTATTCTCTTTTTGCTGAAGCTTCACAACTCTACTCATATTAAAATTTTATTTTGTGTTACAAATCTGTTGGGTCTGGGTGAAGGGGTACCCTGTCTGAAAGAAGTGTTTTATTTATAAAAATATCAACAAGCTATATCAGATGCCTCCCAGTCCCTCTCTAAAAGGCACACAAAATTTCTATGGAGTCTCCATGCTAAAAACTCAATCCTTCCATCATTGAAAGCGTAATGTGAGAATGTGCATGGAATCGTCCGTCCATTGTACTGCCTGACTCATGCATTTTTGGCACATTTTCTATAGTTGCGATTGATTGAGCGTGGATTTCTTTATCAACCATATCCAAAACTAGAGAATTTAGTCATACTTTGCAACAATCATCTAGCTATAAATTCATAAAAGGTAAGCATGCATCCTTATTTGAGGGATACAAACTAACATTGAGGCTCAAAATAATAGTCGTATTCTTCAGGTCATGTACCTTATGAATGAATTTAACAACCCTGTAACTCCCTCCTTTTATTTAAACAAGAGTAATTGCAACAAGAGGGTCCAGTCAACAATGAATCTAGCCAATTCATTTTTTTTATAGACCCGATGCTCCACTAAGCTATTGTTCATTGACAAAGTGTTAATCGCTTTCCATAGTAGAAGGAAAACTTTCATTTGGACCATTTGGGCCACCTAGTGTTCCAATGCCCAAACTATTAAGATCTCCTTGTGAGTAAATCAAAGGCCATTGCACAACACTTGCTGGAATCAATGAAAACTTCAGTCTTTTAGACACAATGCTCACTAAGAGGGGGGGGTGAATCAGTGAGCTAAGGCTTCAACTCAATTTCAACTTTGTCTACCAATATTATATCATTATTTCACAATTACTTCAACAACATATTTATCAAAGAAAAATATCAACTAGGAACATGTCATTCATCAATTAAACACATCACTATCAAGACATTTCACAAGGGACACAAGATATAGTTTTGTAATCTTTATATAAGTGGAGACTTCAATCTCCAATATGGGCTACAACCCATAAGATGGAACCACCCACCAAAATGGTTCTATCATCTACAACTGACTAGGATGCTACAACATCCAAATAAGCTTCAACTTGTCAAAAGACCAATAACTCTTTCCCCAGCTCCACCCAACCTCCCTAAACAAATTTCAGATTACAAATTACAATTGATACATCACACTCTTCCAAAGTTTGCCACACACACACACATCAAAAATACCAATAAGCAAGTCTTCATTCTGTACTTAGAAAGTATTTAAACATACAACATACTACAGACCTGTCTCAAATCTATCCATACACCATTAGTATCTTGTCTTCAGTACTGTCCTTATCAACATATAGGATTCCAAACTGTTTAATTTAACACTTAGACCAAAAAAAAATTTAACTTGTAATTTTTTTATATATTCTTCTTTGGTAGATTGATTTCTCCCTTGGAGGTCATTTCCAACTGACCTCTCAAACTCATGTTTTTAACACTTGGTCAATTTTCTTTTGTTCTCACTATGCAAAATATTATTTTTCCTATTTTTGGTAGATTGATATTTTGCATATGAGACCATGATAAGACAACCTGAAGGTATGGATGGATAGTCAGTTCACCAAGGACCATGCCTATGCTACCTAATGAATTTTATCATCAAAATAACCCCTCCTTGCGGGAATTTCAAAATTCCTTTTCCATTTCCTGAATCTAACGTGACCAATTTTCTTGTGTTCTTAAAATGCAAAATAATATTTTTCTTACTTTTGCCAGATTTATATATTTGTCATAAAACACTCCACAGGATAACTGAGACCATGGTTAGATGCACCCATCCACAAGATATAGCCTAACACTTTCATATTATTTTTCTCATCATCCTATGAGATAGGGTGGGCATTTCCTTGAGGCCACTGAGGCAGTTTTTCCAGTACTGGAATAGTGCAATACAGGCTGAAACTCTGTTTTGGCAGACCATTATATTTGTCATCAAACATCTTCTTTAGTAACTGAGACCATGGTGATATATCCTCTTCAACAAGATGTAGGACTATAGCTTCAGATAATTTTTATCATACACCCATAAGGTACAACACGCATTTTCCCAAGTCCACATAAGCCAGTTTTTCCAATACTAAGACAATTTTCTTAGTCTGGTCCAATCTTCCTAAAACACTATTTTTGTAGGTTCATAAATTCTTCCTCAGCTACTTCTAAGACAATCTGAAGACATGGTCAGGTAGGACAAATATCAATCTACAAGACCCCCATATGGTGGCGGCATTTTCTTCAACACACAATTTGTGGCGGGAATTTTCTTAAGGCTACCTTAGCCAGTTTTCCAACACTTAGTCGTTTTCCTGTTTTTCACCAAATTACCATATTTTTCCAAAATGATTGTCATTAATGTTGTCATCAACGACAATCCTATTCATCATAGTCTTCATGTTTTTCTTTATAGAAATTGGTATATAATATATTGCATTTAGAAATATACTTATATCTAATGTATTTGACAAGTTACTGTTTAGCATGGTGTAGGTAAGACAATTACTAGTCACTACAAGGATTTTTCACTATGAATGAAAATACAACAAAGCTTGCTCAGTTTAGAGTGACATTAGAGGCGAGGGGAGATGGAAAATGTTATTTCCCTTGCTCTGAATTCAGGGGCTTGCAAAGAAGAAGAATTTTAACAACGACAGCTGAGAGACATTGTAGGGAGAAGGGGCACGCCGGAGGGCGTTATGAATATCGTCCCTTGGTAAGAGGTTATTCAATTTTTAATGTATTCTTTGTAATAGTCATCATGTCATGAATTTTAGTAAAATGTCTTATCGTTTTATTATATGTTCTATACACACTAATTTTACTACGTTGTTTGTAAATATATAGACAATGCCCCCAAAATGTCCCCTTCCAGAGAGTTATTTTCCAAGCACTAGAATAAATTCTCATTTACAGGGTGATGAACATCTAGATCAGAATATTGAAGATGATCAAGTTCTTAATGATGATATGGATGGAGATAACGTTAGTGATACAAATCAGGAAGATGAGATACATAGATTGATCTGTTGGGTTCTTATACTATTATTTTAACCAACAAAAAGACCCACAGTGTTGGCCCTTTCGGCAACAACCTATGAACAGGTTGCAGTCTCACCTGAAACAGCTATGGGGTGCCGCAGAATCAGGTTTCTACAAGAAAAAGAGGGATATTACTGTACCTTTATCCTTAACAAATATTAATCATACAACACATAGATTTGACAGTCACTTAATTAGCTTCATAGTTTAGATAAACAGACAGTTACTTGCTTAACCCTTAACTGGGAATTCACAGCAAAGTTAATACTTAACAATATATCTTACTTATCATTCACATACTTATCAAATGCATAAAACAAAATAGCACAAACAAAAAGGAACCACCACAACACAAGATGTACGTGGTTCACCCCCAGTGTAGGGGCTACATCCACAGAACTGCGTTTTATTCAACTCTTTACAAACAACAGTTCTGATCTGCGCACTCAGCTGCACGTCTTCTCAATAATCCCAGAACTGTGCACTTAGCTGTAGAACCTTTCTCCGATCTGCGCACTCAGTTGCAGATCCTTTCTTACAAAACCCTCTATGAACTCAGCTGCAGAGGTCGTCCATGCACACAGTTGGGATTTAACCTTAAACTCAAAAATAAGCCTTAGCTTCTTCACATCAAATTATCATCATACCAAAAACCTTCGAAAAAGCTCTTTTCTCCTTTACATAAGTGCCTATTTATACAAGTGCACTATTACAATACCATGTGTTTAAACCATGGGCTTAAAAACCATGAGTTTAAACCATGGGTTAATTACAAAAAGAGGGGCTTCGACCCAACCCCGACACCCCTAAGACTATTTTGAACTGCAACTCTGCTTACAAGCTTTGCACCAAAATTGCGGAGTTACCAAAATTAAGGACCTTCAAGGTCTGCGCCCCAACAAGCCCCTAAGACTCACCAGTGTCCCGTCCCGGGCACTCTGCTGCTTTTCTGGTGGGAGAATCTTGTTGGAAAAGATAGTGAACTGCTTTTTTAGGCTGCACATGATATCTTCAGCTGCTTTCTCCTTCTCCATGATCTCCTGCAATTTTGTTGACGATGCTTCACTAGCCTTTTCCTGTGCGAATGCATCATACTCCTTCAAAAATTTGAGCTGGTTCTCCATAGCAGTGCTCAAATCCAATGCCTCATTAATGAGAGGCTGCACAGAGTTCACCAACAGCGCTTCTTTCCTTTTGTAAGACTCAATTTCTTGTTGGAGCTCATTGCTCTACTTCACCTTAAGCATCTTCTGCATGGGAGGCAATGTCTTGATTTCTGCTTTGACCGCATCTAGCTCTGACTCATCTTGTTCGTCACTTTCTTCGAGTGGGTCATTCTGCTATGTTTGGCTAGGACCTGCACCCACATCTGTTACTAGGGGAACTGGTATGCTCAGCCTTGTTCTTGCATCCTTCATCCATTCAGCCGGCCACTGCTTAACTACTGCGAGGATGTCTTCCTTGTTCACCATGTATGGAAACTTTGACCATTTATGCTTGTTATCTGCGTAGGCCTAGATGAAGACATGATGCATGTCAGCCCTGAAATTGGCCACTCCCACATACTAAGAAAATAGCTCATTACTGAGCCACGGTGTCTTCAAGATCTCATATGAAATACTCATCGAATAAAAGGTGAACACGTAGTTCATCATCTGATGTAAGGCTTTATCCTGCGACACCCATAGAGATGCATACCTTTCTGCACCAGGCATCTCCGGAGGCACATCAAAAAACTGTGCCTCAGTAGGCTCTCTCCATCCTACCAGTGCAATAAGCACTAACAACCATGAGTAATGAAAGGGTCTACCTTTCTCCTGCGCATCACTAACATCTTCAAGGAACTCCTTGGAAATGTACTCTACCCATTTGTAACTGTAGCCTTCGGCACAGTTCGCAGCAATACTAACAATGGGGGCAGGTACTTCATTTGGTATGCACTTCCACATTACTTTGCATGCTAGGAGCTCTATGGTGAAGTGAATCTTTTGATGTCGAATTGTCGAGGTTTTATACCCTCACTTTCCTTTCGTCAGGCTGAAGCAGTCCTTCATGTGCTGTTCCAGCTTCATGTCTTCGTGCTTTCTGACGAACTCAATGCTAGGATTAGGCCCTTCCTTCGGCAAGCCTGTAATCTTATGGATCAGTTCTCCATCAATAGGAACACGCTGGTTTCCTATCCATAGGTTCCCATCATGCACCAACTCCAATAGCTGCTTGACCACTATGGTCACCTGTGTGCTTACGACCAAAGTGGGGGACATTGAGCATATTCAATAGGCCAGCTTGCTCCAAGCCAGCAGCCCACTGTTTCACTTCCAGTAGTGTCGTACTGGTCTTCGGATAATGGACAGAGTGCAAGTATTTCCCTGGTGCAAACTGCAGAAACTTCCCACAATCATTCATATCGTGGTCTGCGTACTTCAGCCAGTCTATTTTCCCTATCATCGTTCCGACCAAGTGCACACCCTATGGCAGCAAAGGGGTGCATAACGTAAACTTGGCTATCCGTCGAGGTGGCTGAAATCCTGGTCAAACAGGTGGAAGATATGGTGGACACTGTGATGCAACATTCTCGTCCTCACCAAAGTCTTTGAACTCTCCAGGAGGATTCATCACGGGATCCTCTGGTGTCTTCCCTGATGGCTGGTTCCTTTCTTCGTTCCACTTAGAGTGAACTACTTCCTAGTTGATCATGTCTACATTGGTTGACTCGGCACTATGGGAGTCTCTTCACAAGGTGCAGATGTAGGTGGATTGCTCATAAGGTTCTGTAGACCCCTCTGTCTGAATTCTCTCAACAATTCCTGGACTTCGGGATCAGCTGACATGGATTGATCTGTAAAACTCAAGAAAATGTGTAATGCGACATTAGCAGGTCTAGGTATCTTCTTATAGAATCCATCAACCAAATCTTCCATAACTGTTCATTAAAGACACCAAATCTGATAGATCTGTTGTAGATCTTGTCCAAACGGCGCTAGATTTCCTCAAAATCTCAACATTACAGGAAGTTAATGCAGTTAACGTATCGGCGCCACCAAATCTGATTTTTTCCAACGATCACATTTTAAGTTTTGACAGAACTTTATTCTTCGGTACAACCACTAACTCCAGCTTCGCCACAATAAGGACCTTCAACACATCCTAACACCAGCTTCGAACTTTGACCCATGACAGAATCTTCCTCCACAACCTTCGACACTTCCAACAATCTACCAAATCTTCTCTGAGAACAGCTTCATTATAGTCTAGTACCCAATTTCAACTATTCTCGGTACTTAGACTCTTCTTCTTGCTATTACTTCTAATCAGGGGGTACAGGCTTGTCCCTATACTTCTTTAATCTACTCTCGTTCACCACGGAGGGAAAAATTTCTCCATTCAATTTAACTAACTGAACTGCGCCACCATTAGTAACTTTCTGAACTATGTATGGTCCTTTCCAACGTGTCTTGAATTTACCTGGGAACTTCATGAATTTACTGTCGTACAAGAGCACAAGATCACCATTCTGAAAATGCTTCTTCTTAATGTGTCTATCATGCCATGCTTTTTCTCTAGCTTTCTGCACTTGCTGCTGGAAACCTGCAATGAATCTGTCTTCTTCTAGTTCCAGTATCCTCACCATCCTTTCTTTCAACATAGCTGGATCATCCATCTCTGTGAAGTTAGATATTCTGAGGCTAGGAACAATGTACTCCATGGGCATAACTGCTTCTTGTCCATATACCAGCCTAAAAGGTGTATGGCCTGTCAACTTCTTGCAAGTGGTTCTATAAGCCCATAATACTGCTGGAATTCTGAGATCCCAATCATTTCTATTAACATTGCAAACCTTTGTCAGAGCGTGCTCAAGAATCTTGTTAAAGGCTTCGACAGTTCCATTTGCTTGAGGATGGTAGGCATTACTCTTCTGATGATATACTTGAAATTCTTCAGTCAATGCTTCAATAGTATTATTCAGAAAGTGTGATCCTTGATCACTCATGAGGATTCTAGGACATCCAAACCTTGACAAAATATTATCAAATATGAACTTCATAGCTGTACCAGCGCTACAGTCCTTGACTAGTTGAGCTTCGGCCCAACGAGTAAGGTAATTAGTTGCTGTAATAATGTATCTTGCTCCAGATTTCTTTGTATGGGGATTGATTGGTCCAAAAAAATTGATAGCCCACTTGTCAAATGCTTGTAAAGTTACCTATGGAACTAGAGGCATCTCATCCCTTCTAGATGGTTTGCATGTCCTTTGACAGATATCACATCTATGACAATACTCTCTTGCATCCTTATGAATCGTAGGCCACCACAATCCAGCTGTTAGAATCTTCTGTGCTATAGCTTTTCCTGCATAATGACCTCTTGCTGCTCCAGAATGTGCCTCAGCCAAAATCAATGGCTTTTCATGCTCCAAGACACATCTGCACAGTATTTCATCTGGTCCCATCTTATATAGTTGTCCTGCTATCAAGGTAAAGTCAGCTGCTCTAACCACCAGCTGCTTCTTCTGCTGTGTTGTCATCTCAGAGGGTGCAAAACCTGTAGACAAGTACTGAACAATATCCTGAAAATAGTCATCAACCATCTGGATGGAAAACAACTGGGCATCAGGAAGACCTTCGTCCAAACTAGTGGGTTCTTCTCCTAACTTGAGCCTCGACAAGTGGTCAGGCCTGAGGTTAAGTCTTCCTAGCTTAACTATGATCTCAAAGTCATACTCCTGAAACAAAATCAGCCATCTGCGTATCCTTCCACCTAACACAGGCTTGTTAACCAAATACTTCATAGTAGAATTGTCAGTGAACATCTTAAAATGAGATCCTAACAAATAATGTCGAAACTTATGCAAAGCATAAACCATAGCTAGACCTTCTCGTTCTGTCGTAGTATAATTCTTTTCTGCTGTGGACAATTTTCTACTTGCAAAAGCAATAGGGTGATCAATATTACCTTCACCTGACTGAGCCAATACTACACCTAAAGCAATGGAGGATGCATCGACATGCACATGAAACTCCTTATTCCAGTTAGGGAATACTAAAATAGGGGCTATTACCATCTTTTCTTTCAAAATGTCCAAGCTTTCCTGACATTTAGGTGTCCATTCAAACTTAATATCTTTCTTCAATTTCTTTTCCATAGGGGCTGTAATCTAAGCACATCCTTTAATGAATTTCTTGTAATATCCAGTATGACCAAGCGTAGTGCGAAGTTGCCTAACAGACTTCGGAGGGGGCAAGTTCACAATAATGGCTATCTTCGCAGGATCCACCATCAATCCTTGCTTGCATACAATGTGACCTAGCAAAATTCCAAAAGGTGCACAAAAGATACACTTCTTTAGGTTCAATGAAATATGATGCTGTCTACACTTGTCCAACATGAGTCTTAAACTAGCTATGTGATCTTTCAATAAGCCAAAGATAGTCCAATCATCAAACTAAAATTCTAAGAACTTATGAATAAATTCCTTAAATGCAGATATGACTACTCTGGAAAACATAGCAGGTGCATTCTTCAATCCAAAAGGCATAATAGTGTACTGAAAAGATCCCCTTTCTGTAGCAAAGGTTGTTTTATGTCGATCCTCTAGAGCAATTCTGATCTGTTGGTAACCTAAAAATGCATCAGTGAAAGAATACACTTCTTGACCACCAACATTGTCTAAAACTTCATATGTAAAGGGAGTAGGGAAAGGATCATGTAAACATGCATCATTCAGCTTCCTCAAATCAACACAGATTCTAATTTCTCCATTGGTCTTCTTTTCTTGTACCACCATAGGGCTGACCCATTCGGACTCTTCGACAGGCTCAATGATTCCTGCAGTGAGCATCTTATCTAGCTCCATCCTGAATTTTTATTTATACTTAGGGTTCAGCCTATAAGGGCGTTGCTTCATAGGCTTCGCATCAAGTTTCAAAGGTATTTTTATCACTCCTACATCACCAAGGATACCTTTCATTTCTGAGAACTTCGTCAGAAACAAGTCCTGATACTCATGGAGGAGCTCAATCACTTTGCTTACCATTTCTTCATCCCAATAATCTCCAATGGTGGTGTACTTAGGCATTTCTTCTGATCCAATGTTTACTTTCCTTGTTTTCAAGGGCTAAGTTACTTCAGGTGCTTCAACTGCTGGTCCATGTACTTCGCAGTGTCCTTCTGACTCAGGAGTATTAATGTTGCGCAGGTCATCGTCTTCATCAATGGTGAGGTTATAACATTCCACTGCATTAGCTTCTTGTTCTTTCCAATCAAGTTGGTGCTTGGCTATTTCTTTATCATCAAACACCTTAGTATGGATTAACCTAATAGCTGCGTCCAAAACAGGAAAATCCTCATTAATAGAAAATGTAAGAACAAAACTATCAACAAGGTTATCCCAACTTACAGTACCATGGTGAAGCTCCACCTTCGCATACCAATTCTTTGCTATAGGTTCTAGAGTGTGTACAAACCTATGTACCCATTCTTCACAAGGTACATGCTTCCATGCTTCATAACACTGTTTCAAATGTTCCTGAGGGCTAGTCTCACTACTACATTTCGATCCAAAATCCGACGGTTACTTTCGACGGTGCGTGTATTTTTTCTTTTAAACCTACCAAAAATCACAAAGTTAATTTTTTTTTTAAAATTGTGGTCATAAGCATCGCTTAAGCGACGGATAGGCTCATAAGCGTCTCTTAAGCGATGGCTAGCCTAGCAAGCATCGCTTAAGCGACGGCTCCTTGAGTGAGTCAAAACTTAAAATAAAAAAAATTAAATAAAATGGTACACCTTCACACAACAAACTTTGTTGAAATCCTCTAACAAATAGTAGGCGTCGCTTAAGCGACGGCGCCTTTAGATTAAAAATAAATAAAAACAAAAAAATGGTACACCTGCGGCCTTTCTGTCCCGTGAGTTTCCTCGGGTCTTTCTTGCCTCTGCAAACTTAAACCCCGACTTGTCCTCAAGCAATCACTAAGCCATCTCCAATGTGCAAATCCACAGATCATCCAGGTGCCGATCTTACACCATGTACCCCATTACCCCTCAAAATGCATTTTACATTTTGAGCATTTTTTAGACATCCTTCCCAGCTGTAGGGTGCATTTGCTTCCAGTTGATTGAGGATGGTATGTTTGGAGGGTCTACAGTTAGAAGGCTGTAAATATATGTTCAGAAATAGTCCAACATATGGCCAGCCATTGATCTCACCAGAAAATGGCCAAAATCATGATTGAACCAAGCAGATTGGAGATACTGGGACTACTGGGCAAATTCAGTTAATAATCCAAGAAGACATTCTAAGATGCAGACTGGCAGTTTGATGAGAACTCTAAGGTGTTCTAGCAGTAAATAAAGAAGTTTTTGGGCAGTTTTGTTCAGTCGGGAGGGCACCTACCATATGCACCAATATGATCATATTTTGGGGTGAATTTGTGGGTCCGCTGTCTGCCAAACCAGAAGGTAATCTCAACAGAGGAATGATGCTTCTCCAAAGCTTAATCCAGCATAAGGATATGGCATTCATAAAGACATTTGGATTTTACTCATCCATTAGGAAATCTGATAGGTTGTGCTGTTGAAGTATAGCCGAATGAAAATGCCGTCCTTTTGATCTTTATGTAGTCTTGTGCTTGGTTGTATACTATTTGTGTGGCCGCCAATCTTAGGCAGAGCTGCATATATTGCAAAGAATTGATAGGATTCAAACATGGGCAAGGTCAGGGATTATACTGATACAAGAATTATACTGTTTCAGGGCTTATCTAGCCTTGACATAGTTCACTCTTTTCTGCGGGGTATACACTCTCGAATAACCCAGATACCAAATGAATGATGTTATGCTCAAGGGTAGATCTTACACCTGTGTCTCTATTAAAACTTTCCCCAAACTCCGTCATTCCAAGTTGCCAACATAAACTGCACCTCTTTGTTTTATTTCTAAGTGTTGTTGTTCTATGGCTATAGTAGTAGGGTGAGTTGATTGGAAAACTACAAGTCAAAGTTGTAGTGTAAGGCATGTTTATGGTAAAGGTACTACCAGTGGGGTTTAAAGGCTATTGATATGAGGTATAATGGTTTATGATTCATGGTCACTCAATATTTTTCCTTATTCTAAGGATGCCATTTTCTTTTTTCTGTATTTGTTACATACCATAACATGCTTTTTGTAATTCTAATAAAATGCATGCTTAAAAATTACAATAACAAGTCTTGTTGATATAGTTGGTATTGAACATCGACTCATTTTTGTGCTGGAATTGAATATTGAGCAGGAAAAACTATTCCAAAAGATGGTGAGACACAACGTTGGATGCTTTCTGCTGGTGCTGAGTATGTCTTATGTAAGGTGAGAAAACAACGTGCTCAAGTTCAAAACTGTCATACAATGTTGATATGGCTTACAAGTTACAGTACATCTTATTCCTATCTTCAGTTGTAGCTTATGTAAGACTGTAAGGTATAGTTATAGGAAAAGTTGAAAAGAAGAAATCCCAAACATTTCATCCTTCTCATCAAGATGCAAGATACAGGGGTTGCTCCCATAAACCTTGAAAAAAGTCCAGTGTGTAGGATCTGCGGATTCTTCATGGAAATGGATTTCCTGGAGAAGGAAATGAATCCTATGGAAAATCAAACAAATCCTCAAATTTTCAAATCGATTCTGCAACTTCCAAGTCTTTTGTGACCCACCGATCCCCCCCAAAAAATGTTTTTTTAATCAAAAGACTGCCAAAATGCTAAACAACTAAAGGCTAAAATCCTAAATCCCAGACTTGCTTAAGGTCTGACCCACCCTCGTGTCTAGATCTGCTCTCGATCTCTGATTCATCAAGTTCTGCTGTCAAGGATTTCGTTCAATCTATCTTTATGGTCAAGGCCTACTGATCTATCCTTCTGGTCTATGATGTTGCTCACTTCACTCACTCTGTTATTTATCCTGCCACAACCTTCAAGAAAACCACTTTATTTGTTGCTAGTATGGACATGTGGATGTGGCTCACAACAATGCTGTTATGACCTGCTTCATGTTCATGCTGAGATTGTCTTCAAAATGGTCAATATCAATAATGATTATATCTTATCAAATTATCAATTATGGTACCAGAATTCTTAATAGTAATATGTATGAAAACTATCTTTTTCGCAATAACTTATAGTTCCATTCTTGTGTTTTGTGAATATTTTTGATTCTTCACTCTGTTCTTTTAATTTATTATAAAAATATTTTTATATCTTTTTGTACTTTCTGTTTCCCCACCATATCCGAATCTTGGCTTTTAAAAAATCTGGTGAATCTGTATCCAGATCTGGCTCCATATCCGTATCCTGGTAACATAGTTAATTTGTTGAAAAGGCACTTTGTTGTTCATGGAACTGTTCTTTTGTTTATAATTTGTTTTCTGTCATCTGGGGTTTGGTAAAGTTTCCAAGTGGTTTTATTACTATGGAAAGGCAATTTTTTCAGCGAGGTCCATAAGATGTGTTATAGAAAGGGCAATGTGTTAGTAAGTCGTGTTGGAAAAGCAAACATGTACATGTACAGATTCCAGAATTACATTTTTCTTGGATTATTTTGATTTATAATGGATGTATTTAACATACGTAGTACAATCCTGGATTTGGTTAGTGAGCTTAAAGTCCAGCACTGCTAGCATTTTTGTGCATCAGCCAGCATTAGATGAGCTGAAAGCTTTCAAAAATTTGATATCCCAAAACTGAATATTGAAGAAGTCCTTCAATGGCAACAATTGTATTATTCAGATTTTGGTTTATGTCCGACTAATTGTTGAAAAGACACTTTGTTGTTCATGGAACTGTCCTTTTGTATATAACTTGTCTTTTGTCCTCTGGGGTTTGGTAACATTTCTAAGTGGTTTTATTATCATGAAAGAGTGATTGCTTCAGTGTGGCCTATACAACGTATTACAGGAAAGGCAGTGTGTTAGTCTGTTGGAAAGGAAAAATGTACAAATACAGAATTACATATTTCTTGAATAGTATGTGCTTGAAAAGACATTTTTAACATGTGTTTCTTACTATGCCTGGATGTAGTTAGTTTAAAAGCTAGCACTGCTAGTGTTTCTGTGCATCATCCAGAATTGGGTGAGTTAAAAGCCTTCCAAAAATCGGTATCCAGAAACTGAATACTAAATAAATCCTTCAATGCTTATGCAACAGCCATAACATTCAGAT
>LPNX010304502.1:71950-106668 GCA_001517045.1 Pseudotsuga menziesii | reverse complement strand
TTGAAATTCTATTGGTTCTTGAATTCCAACTCACAAAAACTTATTTTGGCACGTTTTCTTATAAGGCCCATTTTAGACCCCAAATTTCCTCTAATGGTGTATCATATCATAGCATAAATGTATGCAAAATCATCATCATATACTCCAAAATGAATCCAAATATATATACCAATATAGAGGCTCACATACTAATATCAAAGATGAATTCTATCCAAGAGAGACACGTGCCATCACAAGAGAAACCCAAAAGCATGAACCATACCTTTTCGAAGATAACAATACGAAGAAACAATAGAAAAACAAAAATAATATCTATATCATGTCACAACATATCCCTCATAACAATATTTCCAACGAGCCAAGAAGTTTGTAATTTCGATTCCGTATGAGAAAATCATTCCAATTTTAGTGAAGATGCCTAGAAATTTCTCCTCCACAAAGTTTTGCACTTTTCTCCAAGAGTTGCGAAAATACTGAGAGAATTGACAATGAACAAATGAAATGTTTGATATTCTATTTATATAGGTTGTGGAGGAAAGTTAGTACCTCAAACTGGGCCTACATGGAATTCAAAATTACAAATAATTAAATTCTCTTTTGTTTGGTCACTTGACCCAAAAAGGTGGGGTGCACCAACTTCAAAAATTCATATCTCTTCAATCATAACGAGTTAGAAGATGCTCCACATATCAACAAAAATGGCTTGACAAGGAATATCTCCCTACGATGGGTTTATTTGGAAATTCTTGGTCTAATACCCTTAAATTATTCAATATGTTTAGGATGTCAAAGACCCCACACAGGAGGGTGTCAAAGACCATACCACCAACTACAAGAGTTTCAAAGTCTTCTTCAAAGTCTTATTCAACATATCAAGGCACTTCCATGGGATCTACCTCCCTCTACATCCCAATAGCCATATAACCACGAAGAGGACCATACATCACCATCAACAAGCTACCAAGTGTGTGGGTTCAAGACCCAAGGAACCACATGTAAAGGTTTCAAGGAATTTTTCAAAGATATCATATAATATTTAAACAAGATACTTTCCATGGACTTCAATCCCATCACATAAGAATCCATCACTAAGTGATGAGGGAATCATGACCAAATATTCCATCATATCAAAGGCTCCAACAATCATGGGCTTACAAACCACCATATGTATGGATTCCAAGACTCAAATCATTTCCAATGCACCATCAATGATCATATAGTGTCCAAGGGTCATCATGCCGCCTTTTATGTGGGTGCCAAACCTTCTAATGCATAATGACAATATCCAAGGTTTCCATGACCCCAACAAGGGTTGCATGGGCATCAAGATCTTCATCAAGGGTTCCGAGTCTTCATCAAGTCATTAATTACTTGTACCATTAAGGCATCAAATTTGGGTCCAAGGGCTCCTTCGGGGATTCTTCATCAAGAAAGGAGCTTCATAGGCTTCTTCAACCACCTCAAACACACCAAGAGACCACCAAGGGTCAAGATCCATCATGACATCACATGTGGGGTTGCTAGACCTTCTCCTGGAGTACCATGACACCATCAAAGAATGAATGACCACATAATGGGTCATTAATCATTCTCCAACCCATCTAGGGCTTCACCGTCATCCACAAAGGGTTCAGTACCATCTCCAGGGTCTTCAACACCATCAGCAGGGTCTTCAGCATCTTCAACAAGGTGGTTGCTACAAGATCTAGCCTTGTGGGTACATGGACCTTGTCAACTAGGTACAAGGTGCTTCAAGGCACAAACCCACTCTGTAAGGTGTCCAAGGCACTACAAGTGAGACTTGGTGGCATCAATGACAACCTGTTGGGCCACTACAAGTCCATGTTGGCATCAATGACAATTTCATCAACAATGTATGTGTGCTTATTACATTTGAATAGGACACATGCAAGATTATTCTAGGAGCAATGGTGTTCATGCAAGGAGTTTGGATTGGAACTTTGTTCAAGCTATCGAGAATCAAATTTAATGATGGGTGTAACAGTTCTTTTGTTCATAAGGGTAGACATGTAGAAGACAACACCCCTATTTTTTCTGCAGAGAAGAAAATGCTATGGCATTGAAGATTGGGACATATTGGAGAGAAGGGACTTTGAGCATTACACGAGAAAGTTATGGTTGAGGGTATCTCAAATTGCTAATTAGATTTTGATTTAAGTGAAATTTGTATATATGGTAAACATAATTGGGTGACATTCCCATTTGTTTCTACAAGAGAAAAATGAATCTTGGATTTAATACACATTGATGTGTTTGGACTTAATCATGTTTCATCACTACGTAGATATAAATGTTCTGTTTCATTCAATGATGATTTCTTGAGGAACACATGGGTCTATTTACTCCATAATAAATATGAGTTTTTTCTGTAATTTAAATAGTTTAAATCTCTTATAGAAAATTATACAAAGAAGAAAATAGTGGTGTTGAGAAAAAATAATGGTGAAGAGTTATGCCAAAATGAGTTCAAGGAATTAGATAAGTGTGGAATAGAAAGGAAAAATATTGCTCCATTAAGACCTCAACAAAAATGGAGTTGTAGAAAGAATGAATAGGAATTTGATGGATAAGGAAAGGAGTGTGCTCAGTGGTGTAGGGATATCACAATAATTTGAGATAGAGGAAGTGGATATTGCATATTACTTGGTAAATATATCACCTACATTAGCACTAGTTGGTGAAACTCTAAATGAGGCATGGACTAGTAAAACACCCTCTCTTAAACATATTAGAGGTTTTAGTTGTGAATATTTTGTGTATGTTCCAAAGGAAAATAGGAGTAAGATGGATAATAATAATATATATATATTTATATTGCTTATAAAGATGGCATAGAAGGTTGTAAAATTTGGAACTCAATAACTAAGAAGATTTTTTATAGTTGGGATGTCGATTTAGAAAGGTTAAATTTCCTTCCAAACAAGAATTCCATCCAAAGGAAGAAGAAATAGAGATGAAATAGTTTGAGTTGGAAGGTGAATAATATAATTCAATGGAAGAAGATTAACCAAAATATGAAGAACCTCAAGTTCCAACCTTGAGGAGATTAGTTCAGGAAAAATGCAAGCAGAAAGGTATAACCAACCTGATTTTCACTCTAGTTTTTCTCTTTCTATTACTGCAAATGATCCTAGAACTATTAGGGAGGCAATTGACTCATAGGAAAGTAAACTTTGCAAGAAGGTTGAATTGTTGAAGAAATAGTTTCCTTAAAAAAAACTAAGACTCGAGATATAGTAGAGTTTTTGGATAAAATAAAACCTATTGGTAGAAGATGGGTGTTTAACAAGAATTTGAATACATAAGGTAAGGTGGATAAATATAAATCTCACCTAGGAACTAAGGGATATTCCAAAGTGGATTGGAATTCATTTTTGTGAGATTTTTTCTCATGTTGCTAAATTAACTTCTATTATATTTCTTTTGTCTATTGTTGTTTCTTTTGATCTTGAAGTACAATAGTTTATTGTGAAGAAAATGAATGATCCAGGAGGATATTGGTGGCCACCCACCTATTCCTCTTAAACCCCCACCATTGTTTCTTTCAGTTTTCCAGTTTCCTTAATTATAGAAAAATTTACTATTTTTAGCAGTTTTCGGGTCCTAAACTTCCGGAGCCGTTTTGAGGCCCTAAACGACGTTTTTTCGGCATCGAATGGTCCGCCAAATATGGGATGAGAGCCTCCCCTATGTACAACACAACTATAATTGGGCCCTCCACATCTCAACCAACCATAGTCCCTTTCAGGTGGGCTTGGGATTCCAGCCACTATGTCCCATTGACGTAGCCATGCCATTTGCAGCTACTCAGGCTGATTCAGCTCATATCCAGTTTGAAGTTTCCAAGGCAAACAACTTCATTGAGCGCATTCAGCACATTCACCAACATGTTCATGACATATTGGACAGATCCAATTCTAAGTACAAGCAGTGACATAATCAACATCAGGTGCAACACAACTTCCAGGTGGGCGACAAAGTGTGGCTGCATCCACAGAAGGAGCGCCTCATTAGACCCCACCGCAAGCTTAGACCACTCCGATATGGGCCATACACCATCACCAAGGCGGTCGGGAAAAATGCCTTCTAGGTCAGTATTCCACCATTCCTTGGTCTGCACCCAGTGTTCAATGTGGACGCCTTCGGCCCTACTTTCCACCTCTACTGGACACATCAGACGTGGCAGAACAACTCACACCAATAGAGTTAAACCCTGAATGCATGGAACAAGAAACAACTGATCGGATTATGGACACACAGGTCAAGAACACCTACCAGCAGAAGATCCAGCTATATCGAGTTGTCAAAGCAAGCCAACTTCTTCACCAGGGAAAGTGGCTCACTAGGGACCAAGTTCAATAGAAGTTTCCTCATCTCATGGAGGAACTCAACTCAATGGGGACCATTGCTTCCTAAGGGGGGAGGAATGATCCAGGAGGATATTGGTGGCCACCCACCTATTCCTCTTGGACCCCCACCATTGTTTCTTTCAGTTTTCCAGTTTCCTTAATTGTAGCAGAATTTACTATTTTTGGCAGTTTTCGGGTCCTAAACTTCCAGAGTCGTTTTGAGGCCCTAAACGATGTTTTTTCAGCATCGAATGGTCCGATAAATATGGGATGAGAGTCTCCCCTGTGTACAACATAGCTATAATCAGGCCCTCCACAGCTCAACCAACCATAGTCCCTTTCAGGTGGGCTTGGGATTCCCGCCACTATGTCCCATTGACGTAGCCATGCCATTTACAGCTACTCAGGATGATTCAGCTCATATCCAGTCTGAAGTTTCCAAGGCAAAAAACTTCATTGAGCGCATTAAGCACATTCGCCAACAAGTTCATGACATATTGGATAGATCCAATGCTAAGTACACGCAACGACATGATCAGCATTGGGTGCAACACAACCTCCAGGTGGGCGACAAAGTGTGGCTACATTTGCAGAAGGAGCGCCTCGCTAGACCCCACCGCAAGCTTCGACCGCTCTGATATGTGCCATACACCATCACTAAGGTGGTTGGGGACAATGCCTTCGAGCTCAATATTCCACCATTCCTTGGTCTGCACCCATTGTTCAATGTGGACCGCCTTCGACCCTACTTTCCACCTCTACTAGACACATTAGGCGTGGCAGAACAACTCACACCAACATAGTTAAACCCCGACTGCATGGAACAAGCCACAATTGATCGGATTATGGACACATAGGTCAAGAACACCCGCCAACAGAAGATCCAGCTATATCGAGTTGTCAAATTAGGCCAACTTCTTCACCAGGGAAAGTGGCTCACCAGGGACCAAGTTCAATAGAAGTTTCCTCATCTCATGGAGAAACTCAACGCAATGGGGACCATTGCTTCCTAAGGGAGGAGGAATGATCCAGGAGGATATTGGTGGCCACCCACCTATTCCTCTTCAACCCCCACCATTGTTTCTTTCAGTTTTCCAGTTTCCTTAATTGTAGCAGAATTTACTATTTTTGGCAGTTTTCGGGTCCTAAACTTCCGGAGCCATTTTGAGGCCCTAAACAACATTTTTTCGACATCGAATGGTCCGGTACATATGGGACGAGAGCCTCCACTACATACAACATAGCTATAATCGGGCCCTCCACAGCTCAACCAACCATAGTCCCTTTCAGGTGGGCTTGGGATTGCAGCCACTATGTCCCATTGACGTAGCCATGCCATTTGTAGCTACTCAGGCTGATTCAGCTCATATCCAGTTTGAAGTTTCCAAGGAAAACAACTTCATTGAGCACATTCAGCACATTCACCAACAAGTTCATGACATATTGGATAGATCCAATGCTAAGTACAAGCAGTGACATGATCAACATCGGGAGCAACACAACTTCCAGGTGGGGAACAAAGTGTGGCTACATCTGCAGAAGGAGCGCCTCGCTGGACCCCAACGCAAGCTTCGACCGCTCCGATATGGGCCATATGACATCACCAAGGTGGTCAGGGATAATTCCTTTGAGCTCACTATTCCACCATTCCTTGGTCTGCACCCAGTGTTCAATGTGGACTGCCTTCGGCCCTACTTTCCACCTCTACTGGACACATCAGACGTGGCAGAACAACTCACACAAATAGAGTTAAACCCTGACTGCATGGAACAAGCCACAACTGATCGGATTATGGACACATAGGTCAAGAACACCCACCAGCAGAAGATCCAACTATATCGAGTTGTCAAAGAAGGCCAACTTCTTCACCAGGGAAAGTGGCTCACCAGGGACCAAGTTCAACAGAAGTTTCCTCATCTCATGGAGGAACTCAATGCAATGGGGACCATTGCTTCCTAAGGGGGGAGGAATGATCCAGGAGGATATTGGTGGCCATCCACCTATTCCTCTTGGACCCCCACCATTGTTTCTTTTAGTTTTCCAGTTTATTGTAGCAGAATTTACTATTTTTGGCAGTTTTCAGGTCCTAAACTTCCGGATCCGTTTTGAGGCCCTAAACAATGTTTTCTCGGCATCGAATGGTTCGACAAATATGGGATGAGAGCCTCCCCTATGTACAACACAGCTATAAACGTGCCCTCCACAGCTCAACCAACCATAGTCCCTTTCAGGTGGGCTTGGGATTCCAACCACTATGTTCCATTAACGTAGCCATGCCATTTGCAGCTACTCAGGCTGATTCAGCTCATATCCAGTCTGAAGTTTCCAAGGAAAACAACATCATTGAGTGAATTCAGTACATTTGCTAATAGGTTCCTGACATATTGGACAGATCCAATGCTAAGTACAAGCAGCGACATGATCAACATCGGGTGCAAAACAACTTCCAGGTGGGCGACAAAGTGTGGCTACATCTGTAGAAGGAGCGCTTCACTGGACCCCACCACAAGCTTCGACTGCTCCGATATGGAACATACACCATCACCAAGGTGGTCAAGGATAATTCCTTCGAGGTCAGTATTCCACCATTCCTTGGTCTGCACCCAATGTTCAATGTGGACTGCCTTCGGCCCTACTTTCCACTTGGACACATCAGACATGGCAGAACAACTCACACCAATAGAGTTAAACCCCGACTACATGGAACAAGCCACAACTGATTGTATTATGGACACACAGGTCAAGAACACCCACCAGCAAAAGATCCAGCTATATCGAGTTGTCAAAGCAGGCCAACTGCTTCACCAGGGAAAGTGGCTCACCTGGCACCAAGTTCAACAGAAGTTTCCTCATCTCATGGAGGAACTCAATGCAATGAGGACCATTGCTTCCTAAGGGGGGAGGAATGATCCAGGAGGATGTTGGTGGCCACCGACCTATTCCTCTTGGACCCCCACCATTGTTTCTTTCAGTTTTCCAGTTTCCTTAATTGTGGCAGAGTTTACTATTTTTGGCAGTTTTTGGGTCCTAAACTTTCGGAGCCGTTTTGAGACCCTAAACGACGTTTTTGCGGCATCGAATGGTCCGAAAAACATGGGATGAGAGCCTCCCCTATGTACAACATAACTATAATCGGTCCCTCCACAGCTCAACCAACGATAGTCCCTTTCAGGTGGGCTTGGGATTCCAGCCATTATGTCCCATTGACGTAGACATGCCATTTGTAGCTACTCAGGCTGATTCAGCTCATATCCAGTTTGAAGTTTCCAAGGTAAACAACTTCATTAAGCACATTCTCCAACTGGTTCATGACATATTGGACAGATCCAATGCTAAGCACAAGCAGTGACATGATCAGCATTGGGTGCAACACAACTTCCAGGTGGGCAACAAAGTGTGGCTACATCTACAGAAGGAGCGCCTCGCTAGACCCCACCGCAATCTTTGATCGCTATGATATGGGCCATACACCATCAACAAGGTATTCGGGGACAATGCCTTTGAGCTCAGTATTCCACCATTCCTTGGTATGCACCCAGTGTTCAATGTGGACCGCCTTCGGCCCTACTTTCCACCTCAACTGGACACATCAAACATGGCAGAACAACTCACACCAACAAAGTTAAACCTTGAATTCATGGAACAAGCCACAACTGATCGGATTATGGACACACACGTCAAGAAAACGCACGAGCAGAAGATCCAGCTATATCGAGTTGTCAAAGCAGGCCAACTTCTTCACCAGGGAAAGTGGCTCACAAGGGACCAAGTTCAACAGAAGTTTCCTCATCTCATGGAGGAACTCAACGCAATGGGGACCATTGCTTCCTAAGGGGGGAGGAATGATCCAAGAGAATATTGGTGGCCACCCACCTATTCCTCTTGGACCCCCACCATTGTTTCTTTCAGTTTTCCAGTTTCCTTAATTGTAGCAGAATTTACTCTTTTTGGCAGTTTTTGAGTCCTAAAATTCTATTTCCGTTTTGATGCCCTAAACGATGTTTTTTCAACATCGAATGGTTCGAAAAATATGGGATGAGAGCCTCCCCTATGTACAACATAGCTATAATCTGGCCCTCCACGGCTCAACCAACCATAGTCCCTTTCAGGTGGGCTTGGGATTCCAGCCACAATGTCCCATTGACGTAGCCATGCCATTTGCAGCTACTCATGCTGATTCAACTCATATCCAGTCTAAAGTTCCCAAGGAAAACAACTTCATTGAGCGCATTCAGCACATTCGCCAATAGGTTCATGACATATTGGACAGATCCAATGCTAAGTACAAGCAGCGACATGATCAGCATCGGGTGCAACACAACTTCCAGGTGGGCAACAAAGTGTGGCTACATCTGCAGAAGGAGCGCCGTGCTGGACCCCACCGCAAGCTTCGACCGCTCTGATATGGGCCATACACCATCACCAAGGTGGCCATGGACAATGCCTTTGAGCTCAGTATTCCACCATTCCTTGGTATGCACCCATTGTTCAATGTGGACCGCCTTCGGCCCTACTTTCCACCTCTACTGGACACATCAGACGTGGCAGAACAACTCACACCAATAGAGTTAAACCCTGACTGCATGGAACAAGCCACAACTGATCAAATTATGGACACACGGATCAAGAACACCCGCCAATAGAAGATCCAGCTATATCGAGTTGTCAAAGCAGGCCAACTTCTTCACCAGGGAAAGTGGCTCACTAGGGACCAAGTTCAATAGAAGTTTCCTCATCTCATGGAGGAACTCAATGCAATGGGGACCATTGCTTCCTAAGGGGGGAGGAATGATCCAGGAGGATATTCGTGGCCACCCACCTATTCCTCTTGGACCCCCACCATTGTTTCTTTCAGTTTTTCAGTTTCCTTAATTGTAGCAGAATTTACTATTTTTGGTAGTTTTCGGGTCCTAAACTTCCAAAGCCGTTTTGAGGCCTTAAACGACGTTTTTTCGACATCGAATGGTCTGACAAATATGGGATGAGAGCCTCAATTATGTACAAGATAGCTATAATCGGGCCCTCCACAGCTCAACCAACCATAGTCCCTTTTAGGTGGGCTTGGGATTCCAGGCACTATGTCCCATTGACGTAGCCATGCCATTTGTAGCTACTCAGACTGACTCATCTCATGTCCAGTCTGAAATTTCCAATGAAAACAACTTCATTGAGCGCATTTGGCACATTCGCCAATAGGTTCATGACATATTGGACAGATCCAATGCTAAGTACAAGCAGCAACATGATCAGCATCGGGTGCAACACAACTTCTAGGTGGGCGACAAAGTGTGGCTACATCTGCAGAAGGAGCGCCTCGCTGGACCCCACCGCAAGCTTCAACTGCTCTGATATGGGCCATACACCATCACCAAGGCGGTCAGGGACAGTTCCTTCAAGCTCAGTATTCCACCATTAGTTGGTCTGCATCCAGTGTTCAATGTGGACTGCCTTCGGCCCTACATTCCACCTCTACTGGACACATCAGACGTGGCAAAACAACTCACACCAACAGAGTTAAACCCCGACTGCATGGAACAAGCCACAACTGATTGGATTATGGACACACAGGTCAAGAACACCTACCAGCAGAAGATCCAGCTATATCGAGTTGTCAAAGCAGGACAACTTCTTCACCAGGGAAAGTGGCTCACCAGGGACCAAGTTCAACAGAAGTTTCCTCATCTCATGGAGGAACTCAACGTAATGGGGACCATTGCTTCCTAAGGGGGGAGGAATGATCCAGGAGGATATTGGTGGCCACCCACCTATTCCTCTTGGACCCCCACCATTGTTTCTTTCAGTTTTTCAGTTTCCTTAATTGTAGCAGAATTTAATATTTTCGGTAGTTTTTGGGTCCTAAACTTCCAGAGCTGTTTTGAGGCCCTAAACGACATTTTTTCGCCATCGAATGGTCCGGCAAATATGGGATGAGAGCCTCCCCTATGTACAACATATCTATAATCGGTCCCTCCACAGCTCAACCAACCACAGTCCCTTTCAGGTGGGCTTGGGATTCCAGCCACTATGTCCCATTGACGTAGCCATGCCATTTGTAGCTACTCAGGCTGATTCAGCTCATATCCAGTCTGATGTTTCCAAGGAAAACAACTTCATTGAGAGCATTCCGCACACTCACCAACATGTTCATGACATATTGGACAGATCCAATGCTAAGTACAAGCAGTGACATGATCAGCATCGGGTGCAACACAACTTCCAGGTGGGCTACAAAGTGTGGCTACATCTACAGAAGGAGCGCCTCACTGGAACCCACCGCAAGCTTCAACTGCTCCGGTATGGGCCATACACCATCACCAAGGCGGTCGGGGACAATGCCTTCGAGCTCAGTATTCCACCGTTCCTTGGTCTGCACCCAGTTTTCAATGTGGACCGCCTTCGGCCCTACTTTCCACCTCTACTGGACACATCAGACGTGGCAAAACAACTCACACCAATAGAGTTAAACCCCGACTACATGGAACAAGCCACAACTGATTGAATTATGGACACACAGGTCAAGAACACCCGCCAGTAGAAGATCTAGCCATATCGAGTTGTCAAAGCAGGCCAACTTCTTCACCAGGGAAAGTGTCTCACTAGGGACCAAGTTCAACATAAGTTTCCTCATCTCATGGAGGAAATGAATGCAATGGGGACCATTGCTTCCTAAGGGGGGAGGAATGATCTAGGAGGATATTGGTGGCCACCCACCTATTCCTCTTGGACCCCCACCATTGTTTCTTTCAGTTTTCCAGTTTCCTTAATTGTAGCAGAATTTACTATTTTTGGTAGTTTTCGGTTCCTAAACTTCCGGAGCCGTTTTGAGGCCCTAAACGACGTTTTTTCGGCATCGAATGGTCCGGATAATGGGGGATGAAAGCCTCCCCTATGTACAACACAGCTATAATAGGGCGCTCCACAGCTCAACCAACCATAGTCCCTTTCAGGTGGGCTTGGGATTCCAGCCACTATGTCCCATTGACGTAGCCATGCCATTTGCAGCTACTTAGGCTGGTTCAACTGATATCCAGTTTGAAGTTTCCAAGGCAAATGGCTTCATTGAGTGCATTCAGAACATTCACCAACAGGTTCATGACATATTGGACAGATCCAATGCTAAGTACAAGCAGCGACATGATCAGCATCGGGTGCAACACAACATTTAGATGGGCGACAAAGTGTGGCTACATCTGCACAAGGAGCGCCTCGCTGGACCCCACCGCAAGCTTCGACTGCTCCGATATGGGCCATAAACCATCACCAAGGTGGTTGGGTACAATGCATTCGAGCTCAGTATTCCACCATTCCTTGGTCTGCACCCAGTGTTCAATGTAGATCGCCTTCAGCCCTACTTTCCACCTCTACTGGACACATCAGACGTGGTAGAACAACTCACACCAACAGAGTTAAACCCTGACTGCATGGAACAAGCCACAACTGATCGGATTATGGACACACATGTCAAGAACACCTACCAACAGAAGATCCAGCTATATCGAGTTGTCAAAGCAGGCCAACTTTTTCACCAGGGAAAGTGGCTCACCAGGGACGAAGTTCAACAGAAGTTTACTCATCTCATGGAGGAACTCAACGCAATGGGGACCATTGCTTCCTAAGGGGGGAGGAATGATCCAGGAGGATATTGGTGACCACCCACCTATTCCTCTTGGACCCCCACCATTGTTTCTTTCAGTTTTCTAGTTTCCTTAATTGTAGCAGAATTTACTATTTTTGGTAGTTTTTGGGTCCTAAACTTCCGTAGCTATTTTGAGGCCCTAAACGACGTTTTTTCGGCATCGAATGGTCTAGCCAATATGAGTTCGTTTCGGACTCAATATTTGTTGTTTAAGGGATGTAGTCCTTAAACAGATCTTTCTAACGATGTATCATGTGCGTCAAACGGAGGTAGTATGCTAAAGTTACGACCCCAGGAAATTGATGTACCAAGTTATCCAACATGGCCCACATTAAGGCATTTCACCTCCTAGGGTTAGGTTTTTGGATGTGTAGGCTTTCCATTGTTTCTCAATAATATATAGGCCTTCGAGCCTCATTGTAACATAGAGTTCATAGGCATGTAGCCGCCACGTCTCTTCTTAGAGATAAGCTACCAACACTCTAGCTAGTTTATTTCCATTTCGTATGTAAACCAGTTTCAGTTATTGATTAATGAAATGAAGTGTTATTTCCGCTGCATATTTGTTTCTATGGTTATTTGTGTATTCTGTTGCGTTCCTGCATAAATCTGAATCAATTTTTCTAGATGGTGATCTTGAAAAATAAATCTACATGAAACAACCAAAATATTTTGTAGTGAAGGGAAACAAGGAGTTGGTTGCGAGCTAAAGAAGTTCCTATATGGAATAAAACAATCACCAAGAATGCGGTATCAAAAGTTTGATACTTATATATTGGGACTTGGTTCTCAAGAAGAAAAGTTGATCACTATGTGTATTCCAATTAGGTTGGTGATAATTTTGTTTATGTTGTCTTATATGTTGATGATATGTTGTTGATTGGAAACAACAAGGAAATAATCAAGGACACCAAACATTAGTTGTCTTCTAAGTTTGATATGAAAGGTATTGGTGCTTCAAATTTTATTTTAGGGTGGAAATTAAAAGAGTTTGATCCAATATAAGACTCTAGTTGATTCAAAGGAAATATGTCAAGATAGTGTTGCAGGGGTTTAATATGAAAAAATGTAGACTGGTAAAGGTCCACATTCTTGAAGGTGCAAAGTTATCTAGATATCAATGTCCCAAGACTCAAGAAGAGGCCAAAGACATATCACATGATCCCTATGTTATTGTTGTTGGAATTTTGGTATATTCTATGGTTTGTACTAGACCATACATTTCCCATGGAGTGAGGGTTTTGGGTAGGTATATGTAAAAAACATATAAGGAAAATTGGATAATAATAAAAAATGTTCTTTATATATTTACATGGCACTTCACATTATACAATCTACTACCAAGGAAGACTTGGACCTCATAGAGAGGTTGATGTATAGGTATCCATTGATGTATAATGGGTTGGAGATATTTACCACATAATATCTCCAAAATAGTTAAGCTTTTAACTTATATGGTGTAGAAATCAATTAGACGCGTAATAGATAGGGTGTAGCTGCATTGTCAAACTACATAATCTAAATACATGGAATACACTCAAGGAAGTAAGGAATCCATATGGTTGCAAAGACTATTTTTAGGTATTGATTTTGTTCAAAAAGATGTGAGAATAGGCTGTGACAACTCAAGTGCAACTTTTCTAGAAAATAACCATGTTTATAATTCCAAGACAAATCACATTGATGTACAATACCATTTTATTAAACATAGTTGAATAGAACAAAGTATTGTTGGAGAAGGTTGATACCTTGAAGAATGTTGCAGATTCATTGACAAAGTTTGTTAGTAATAAGAAATTATCTTGGTGTAGAAAATCAGTGGGAATTTCTACCCCTAGCAACTAATTACATGAATGCTTTATGTTTCCCCCATTATTTTAAAGAATACAACAAGTGGGAGAATATAGGACATGTATTGTACCTTTTATAAGCTAGGGTCTCTACGTTATAAGAGTGAAACTCGCTATCCATTTCAATCCCAATTAAAATCATCACGAGGAGCTCAACAATTTAGAAGAGGATCACTTAATTATACATATACCATCACTTATAAATAAATAAACGAAACCCTAAAACAAGCACCCCCAATAATGGTTGGACAAATTAATTGTTTAAGTGGTTTCTTAACGCAAAGGTCAATTGTCTCCAACTTTCACTGATATTAAAACCATCATACATGTCGAGGTTGTTCGTATTTATCTCAATCAATAAGGATTCCATAAAAAAATCCCAATAGTGTTTTACTTTGGCAATAATTCTTGCATCTTCCAAACACACATGTTGTCAAGTTCCCTAGGAGTCATCAATGAGGGAAAAGTTTTGGATTTTGTTCCACTTCAAATCCATGCTATGTTATTTGAATCTCAAGTTTATTGACCTACCCATATCACCAATGTATAACTTACCACATGAGCATGGTATTGCATAAAACCCTTTGTGCAAACTAGGGTCAATCGAATATTTGTTTAGGTCAATCATTTCTCTTATGGTGTTCATAGGGGAGAAGGCTACATTGATGTCTCCTTTCCAAAGGATCCTAGATAATTTATTTGATATGAATTTGATGTAAGGAAGTGAGGCCCTCTTTTATCTTGAGATACATTTATTTTTCCCCTACTTGCTTCTCCTGATTTTCTCATAATTTCTCTATTCTGGTCTTATTTGCAACCATTCTTTTTAAACACAAGAGATATATGATTTATTTTTTCTTCCAAGTGATCTTCATTAGAGATTATTCAAATTTGAGTTGCTAAGGTGTTATTCACTCTGAACGTATGGGATGGAATATGATGGGGGTCCACATGAAGATATCTATTGGTGTGAGTAGGTTTCATGTAAACATGGTGTGTAATGGTGACATTTCCTTTATTGGTGATACATACATATAGGAATGTAATGCTATTATTTTTTCTATTTCAGTTCTGAATTTAATGTTCTCATGATGACTGTTCAAATGAGAAAAAAAATAATCCAAACTATTTTTCCCATGAGGCCACAAGAAATTCTTGTTGTATACATATACTTTCCAACCTATGGGTTTTAGAGGGAAAGAGTCAACTGGTTGTTTCTCTAGGTGTTCATATATAAGTTGGCTACTAAAGGCGAGAGGGGAGAATCTCTTTCAACACTCTTAGTCTCTTCATAAAATATTCCATGAAAGGTAAAGAATGTAGATTTTAGGTAGACTCTTACTAGTACAGATGTCTATTTATCCGTCAAATCCTCGACAACCTTGATGGCATCCTCTACTGGGATTTTAGTGTATAATGAAATCACGTCAAAACCTACTAGTAAATCAATAACTATAACTTGCCAATGTTTAATATGATTCATCCAATGGGAAGATTCTCTAACAAATAAATTTTCTAAACCAACCAAAGGTTTAATCTTATTGGCCATATATTTTGCTAAAAAAAAAGTAGGGGATCCAATGGTGTTCACAAATGGTCAAAGGGGGGTGTTTTTTTTATGGGTTTTTGGTAACCCACATTTCACGACACTAAATAGTTCTTGGGGGTAATATTCATTTTTAGTTCATCATCTAGTGAGGATTCCTTGATGACACACGATACTTTTCCAGTACTATGACCCTTGCTCTGTTTCTTATAACTTTTGCTATTTTAGAAATGATCATGCATTGTTGCATCACAATCCATGATATTCATTACAACCATGGAATTTCCCTTCTTTTCCTTTAGTATTGTAATGATTTTATTCCTTCTTAATTCCTTTATGGCCATAGCATCATCTATTTTCATGTTCATATTTGGTAAAACATGCCTAATAGCTACATTGCACTCTTATCCAATGGTTTTTGTTGTATCCACAGGAAGGGATTTTATAGCAATATCTATATCACAAACCAAATCATTCACGAGTATCTTGTTCAGGACAACATCAAAAATGATACCATACTCTAGTAACTTATGAGTAGGGGGATCCAACTATTGGTTCGAGAGTTTAACTATATTATTGGTAGGTTTGGCGATACTATCAAAATCACCTAGATGTTGTCTCTTTAATTGCTCAAATTTTAAATGTTATTTATCTAACTTGTCAATTAGAATCTCTTTATGATTTATCACTATTATGGAGCGGATTGAATCCTAAATGTCAACATAAATGTTGTTGGTGAGTCTAATGTGAAGCATACATGCCTTGGTGGAAAACATATATAGTTTCAATCTCTTAGTTTTTTATGCCCTAAAGATAGATAAGTTTCTTGTGTGGAAGATTCTACATTTTTTTCCAATATTCATATGGTGTTTGATCTCAACGAACCTTGGAATGACCTTTGCATGTCTACAATGTTTTAAGAAAGTGATATATGTGATATGATGTGTAATTTTCTGTTTTAGTTTCTCAAACAACCTAAGTGAGCCTAACGTTTCCCTTCCATCGAGAGATAATACCTCATGGAACATAGTTAATACACAAGAGATATTTTTATAAGCTGAGGCCTATGCATTAGAAGAGTGGAAGTCTCTACGCATTTCAATCCCAACTAGGATCAACCCCAAGAGCTCTAAAATTTAGAAAAATATCATCAAATGAGAAATATACCATCACTTATAAATAATTATTGAAAACCTTAAAACAAGCACCCCATCGGCTAGGTTATTTGTTTAAGTGGTTACTTAATGCAAAGATCAACGATATTTAACTTTCATTGAGATTTAAACCATCATCCCTATTGGTTTTGTTCAGATTTAGCTCAATCTCTGATGATTCCATCACTTTCCTATTCCCATAGTGGTTGACATTGGCAATAATTCTTGCATCTTCCAAATCAACATGGTGGCAAGTTCCCTAAAACTGATCAGTAAGGGTAGATATTTGGGTTATGTTCCACTTCAAATTTGAGCTACGTGCTTTGAATATCACCTTTATTGACCTACCCATATCATCAATGTAAACCTTACTACATGAGCATGGTATTGGATAAAATCCTTTATGCAAACTTGAATCAATCGGATATTTGGATAGGTCAATCATTTCTCTTAAGGCGTTCATAGGGAAGAAGGCCACACCAATGTCTACTTTCCTTAGGATACTAGATAATTTCTATAATAATTATTTGATGCAGGGAATGGAGACCTTGTTTTTATCTTGAGATACATTTCTTTTTCCCCTATTGGCTCCTCTTTCTTTCCTCATAATTTTTCTAATTTGGTTTTATTTGTAACCATCCTTTTTAAATGTGAGAGATAAATGATTTCGTTATTCTTCCACATGTTTTTTGTCATAGATTCTTAAAGTACAGGTTATTAAGGTGTTAATCACTCAAAAATTTGACTAGGAAGGAAAATGACGAGAGTCTAGATGTAGATATATATTGGTGTGAGTAGGTTTCCTATGGACTTGGTGTGTAATGGTGTCATTGTATTTATTGGTGATATGAACATCTAGGAACATAATGCTATTATTTTCTTCTATTTCCATTGTGAATTTAATGTTCTCTTGTTGATTGTTCAAGTGAGAAAAAAAATCATCCAAAATATTTCTCCCATGAGGCCACAATAAATTGGTGTTGTCTACATATCTTCTCCAACCTTTAGGTTTTAGAGAGAAACAATCAAGTGCTTTTTTTCCAAGTGTTCCATATACAAGTTGACTACTGTAGGTGAGAGGTGAGAACCCATTGTCGCACCCTTAGTCTATTCATAAAAGCTTCCACAAAAGATAAAGAATGTCGATTTTAGACAGACTCTTACTAGTATTGACATCTCTTTATCTGTCAGATCCTCATCACCTTGATGTAATCCTCTACTAGGATTTTAATGTATAAGGACACCACATTAAAACTTACTAGTAAATCAATTTTTGTAACTTGCCAATTTTTGGTATGATTCAACTAGTGTGCAAAGTCTTTAACAAGGGAATCTGTTAAACCAACTAGAGGTTTAAGCTTATTGGCCATAAAATTTTCTTAAAAATAAGTAGGGGATTCAATGGTGTTCACAATGGGTTGAAGGGGGGTGTTTTCTTTATGTATGTTCAGTAAACCTTATATCCATGGAACTAAACAATTATTGGGGGTAAGCTTCATTTTTACTTCATCATCTAGTGAGGATTCCTTGATGACATGTGGGACTTCTCTTATAAACATGTTACTAGTATCCTTTCTTAGTTACTTATAAATTCCCCTATTTTCTAAATGATCATGCATTTTAACATCGTAATCCATGGTATTAATTACAACCATGGCATTGCCCTTGTGTGCCTTAAGGATTGTAATGTTTCTATTCCTTATTAATTCCTTCAAAGTTGTGGCTTCCTCCTGGATAATGTTCATTTTTGGTAATTTTAAAGGCCTAATAGATGAGGGGTGTGGGGGGTCAATAGGGGCCTTGAAATAAAATTGTGGGTTTGTTTTGATTCATTTTGAACTTTTTCAGGCAATGTTTTTTCATCCCATTGTAAATTAATTTTGGTTAAGGAATTAGGGTTGTAATCTAATATGGGTAATGGATTAAGGTTTTACTTATGATTCTATAATATTGTATTGTAAAGAAAAAAATATAATACATTGGGATAAATAGAGGATAAACCCTTAGGTAGGCTAGTTGTCTCAATTTTGGGTTTCTAAGGTAAATCTATGGGTACTGTGTGTGAGAGCCATTCTTAATTCTCATGTTTTAGATTGTGTGTGGTATAGATTTTCTTATATGGTTTTATATAAAAAATTACTATGAAATTCACATATAAATTGATGCAACCAATGTTAGAACCTCAGTATGCTATCACCAAGGTAACAACTTCCTCAACTCCCATGCCCACGGACTCATTCCTTCAGGACCTGGAATCATTTAGTACAACCCATGGTATTATCTCATTGGAAGAGACTCTAAAGGAATATCAAGTTCTAGATGAGACTAAGGTTGGGGTACAAGTGATTCATATTGATGATGATCAAACTAGATCTCTTTAATAGGTTTCGGGAGTGTTAGTTCACAATGAAGCTACATGGACGGGGATATCAAATTCAAGAAACCACGTTAAAAAATTTCCCACTAATCCCATATGTTCTATCATTTTTACAACCACTGGTTTTGCATAATCTTCTAAGGAGTTGGTTGTAACACAATTGGGAGAAGATGGAAGTTCTAGGGGAAATGGGGAAGAGACCTTGCATAATCCTCTTCATTAGGTTAATGTCAATGGGATGTGGGTGTCCAATAGGACAAAATAATGGAAGAATTTGATGAGGGGGGAGTTTACAAATACATTGCATTAAGAATTCATCCTCTCTCCTTGTTGTCATTAAACTATTTATTCCTCATGTTGCATATTAAGCAACTTGCTCAAAATCTAACACACTATCATGACACGTTGTAGATATTCCAGGAGTGTACTAATGTGGGCCCTTTTATTTTAGAGGCTTCTTGGGACCACATCATTTAGCTCCACCAAACAACCAAGTAGTAAGCATAAGATAAAGTTGATACATTTAGTCAGTTTGATCCATCTGTTGCTAGTGACCAAAAAATCAATTGGATGCCCCCTTCAAACCATTCCACCAGGGATATGGATTTTGTTGAAATCCAGGGTTTCACATCACATTCAAGTAGATATTAAATGTGCACACAGACATCAATGAACACAAGAAATGACCAAACATTTAGTCGATTGTATTCATTCATAGATGGTATATTTATACATCAACATGGAGGTTAGGGTGGTTGAAATGACTCCAACTACTCTTTAAGACTAATTCATGTGTTATATCCATTATTACATATATTGTATACATGATGACATTCAGGATGGCAAGACTCACTTATTTTAATGAAAATATCTTGAATTTTCTGAGATGTTAAAGACGAAGACTCTCTATGGGAAGGGCGCACTCATTTTCCCTAAGTCATGGTGCCAACAGAGATACGTTACAACAGTAAAGAATTAAATTGGTGATCTGTAGGGTGAGTTACCGTAGCATCAATGTTAAGGGAAGGTCGCATTCCTACAACATCAGTTGCACCCTAAATGTGGGAGGTCGTGACAAGAAGTTGGACTCGAAGTAAGCCATTTTCCTTGACAAATATAAGTCTGTAGCAGCATAAAAAGAAGAAAATGAATTCCTGTAGCAGCTGGTTAATATTTAAGAAGAAATCAGTCACAATGTTTATTTGACCAAGTCATGGAGTGGGTAAAAATCCTGGCAACACTCTTTGCAAAATCATGACTGCTCAGTGCCAAAGGAAGGTCAAATTTGGAGATGTCTGGGTTCTCATTTACGGTGAAATTCCTTGGTATAAAAAACCCAAATGTGGTTAGCATATGATGGAGACCCGTAGCAGGAAATATGCCATGAAATTCATGTTCCTAAATAACAATAATATTTATGTTTTGTATCTTTTATACATTATTCGTTCCTAAATAACAATAATATTTAGATGTTGAGCTACTAATAAGACTAAAAGTAATGTCCATCCCCAGATATTCTTTCCCCATGTTTCCATGGGCTTAGACTCTGGTTGTGAACATATTCTCTGATGGAGGATTGAAAATCCCATCACATCTAGACTACAACAAACCTTTGTTGGCCCTTGCATGAGAAGCTTGGTCTCAACTTTACACCAACAATATAACCATAACCCATCGATATATGTTTATTGTTAGTTTCACAAACAAAAAAATTCATATTTTGTGAAGCATGATCTATATATAGGATAGTTTCAACATTCACCTACACAAGGAATTAAAGTAGATTAACATTGCAACATGATGGCATAAAAACACTCAAAACACCTCTATAAAGTTGTGATGAAGAGTTTTGCTTTTCTAGATAACCACATTGCATATGGGGTTGTGTAGATTGCCTTAAAAATTTACTCACAAGGATTTTGACCCCAAACAACAATCAAAGAAAACCACACAATTTGAGGTGCACTTAAATATTTGTATACTACAATAGCATGAAAATATTGAATTCATACTCACAACTAAAATGTCTGAACATACCACCTAACACATTTGATATACAATCAACTTAAAAAGTTCAACAAAAGTATCTTCCTCAAGTGTAAATGCCATGTAAGATCTAAGTCTAGACATATTTAATAATTATGTAAAGTTGTAAAACATCAAATGTAAACCTATACTAATTTAGTATTCAAAGCATTACACAGACGGGGGCCCTTGTCCCACAACAAGGGGGTCCGTAAACCAAATTGGTGTCTAGCTATGCTGTGACCTTAAAAACATATTATTGTTATTGTTGTTTCCTTGCACTTCGATAGTATAAATAAAACTTATTCACTATAACTTACAATCAATACTTAAGCATCATATAAAAAGGTTAAACTAAACATTATTAAATGCAAACAAGAATAATTTTTATCCATTCAATGTATTGAATCCTTTGTTCCATTACTCAGAGCCATAACTCATAAACCAAGCAAGGGATATCCCCTCATTTTAAGAAATCCTATAGAAGAGAAGCACCATGCAAAGTGTTCATTAAGAAGAACCACCAAAATATTTTGAAACAAAATTGCTTCTAAAATAGTGTGTATGAATTCTAGCAAAAGAAAGAGCAACATGTGGTGGAATTTCTTCTTTTGGTAGGTGATAGAAAAGGGAAGGATATTCCAAAGATTTTTTTTATAGTTATTTCTTTTTGCAAGTGATAAACATAACTTGCAAAATAAAAATCATGCACAATAGGCGATTAGAAAATAATAGTTTACCGAATGCAATGAATTACTTTAACCTACAAATTAGGGTTGTAACCTACAAATTAGGGTGGATGCAAATATAATTTTGTTGTGGATTAACTTACATTTTCAGAGAACCATGTCAATTATTTTCACATCAAAGATGATGTTGTCCATTATAGTTCTGAAATCCAATTGTTTATGTTGAATTCCCATGGAAATAAATATGTGTTTGAAATGTCTTTCTTATACTCTTCAAAGGAGATTTGAGCAAGCAGGAAAGCAAATTGTTGGACAAGTTCCCTCGGCATAGTACATTAATCCTTGTATTTAAATATATAATATGCATTGCAATGTCATCTCATATGAGTACAATGTTTTGCATGCACAATTTTTACAATAGATTGTTAGTTTTGTACCTAGGGAAGTGTTCCCCTAGTGACTTTTGCCTTAGTCACTTAGAGAGGGGACATAAAGTGACCCTTGCATTAAATGACTTAAGTAAAAACATTTAATTTGACTTTAGAGCATTAAAGTCACTTTTTGATAAATTTAAGTGGGTGAGTGAAATTAATATTTTAAAAATAAAATATGAGCATTTAATTTCAACCCTTGATCTAATCTAATCTCCGCCATTAGATTAGACTCACCCTAGGGTTTACTAAAAAAGGCAAGGGAAAGGCATTTTGGTCACTTTTGCAGATTGAAGTGAGAAGAGAGAAAGTTTCCATTTTTCCTGAGCAAGAGGAAAAATTTGCAACACACAAATCAAGGGAAAGGACAGCAGCAAAGAGGGCACAAAAATTGAGGAGAAAAGAACATCATTTATTGCTGGTCCGTATGGTACAATTTTCGAGGCATATTTCTGGGCACGATTTTTGAGATTTTTTGGGCACATATTTCGAGGCCCATACAGTTTGTTCGTACATTGGCATGAAAATCGAGGCAAAAAACAGGAAAAAAATCAAAGTTTGATTTTTGCTGTTTGACAAAGAAATCGAGACTGAAATTTATCTTCTGGGTTGAGATACATTTGTTTGATATTTTCTATGTATTGCTATAAATGATAAACTTCTCCTGAAAAATAAAAATACTCTCTCTCTGATTGGTTTTCCCCTTATGGGTTTTTTCCAGGGCCATTGGCCAAAAATCCTAGTGTTCTGTGTGATTAAATGGCATGCTGATTTTTATTTCCTGTTACTGAAAAGATTGTTTACAACAGTGTTTTAAGTCTGAGAATTTTTGTTTATTTCCAGGAATTTATTTTTCTGAGAATGTCATAAACAGTGATATAAATTTTACTTGAAACCGATGGCTGAAAACTAGTGAAAAATCTACATGGTATCAGAGCGGGTTGTGGCAGAAAATTAAATTTTAGCAGAGAAACAGTCATTTCCAGAATTCAGAAAAACCTTTGTGACAGTAGTACATTTTGTTGAAACTTGTTCTTTGAGAAAATGACTTCCGTGGGGTTGAGAACTGAGGATATATTGGATGGGGAAGCTAACTTTGTCTCATGGAAAGCCCGGATTTTACTTGTGCTGAAGGAGAATGAGTTGTGGGAGAAAGTAGTTAGAAACACTATAGCAAATCCCATTACTATTCCTACTTCTACTGATGTAGTGTTACTTGCAGCCTTTAATAAGAAGGATATTAAAGCCATGAGGATAATCTTAGATGTTGTTAAAGACCATGTTTTTCCTCACATTTCAGTGAAGGATCATGTGCATGAAATGTGGACTGCTTTGATCGGTTTGTTTGCAAGTATTAATGAAAACATGAAGATGGTACTTAGAGAGAAGTTGAAGAACGTCAATATGGTCAAAGGAGAGGCATGTATGACTTATCTTACTAGGATCTCTCAGGTGAGAGATGTGCTTGCAGCTGTTGGGGTGGCCATTGATGCTCCCGAGTTAGTGTGGACAACCCTAAATGGGGTGACTACACCTTAGGCTATGTTTGTTTAGGGGTTGGTGGCCAAAGAGAAATTACCATCTTGGGACAGAGTATGTGATGACTTTGTTCAGGAGGAGACTCGAAGGGGTTTCTTGCAGTGCAGTGGCTCTACTAGTAGAGGGCATGAGGAGGATGTGGCATTGACAGCGAAGGGGAAGAAGAAGAGCAAGAAGGGTCCCAATAAGGGTGGGGCCAAGAAACAACATGATGGATAGAAGAAGGATATGAGCACTGTGAAGTGATTTTCATGTCATAAGATGGGACACTATGCTGCTACGTGTCTGAACAAGAAGAAGAAGAAGCAACAGACAACCGCTTCAGCTGAGATCGATGATTTTGCACCATGGTTTCAGAGTGATTTTTCACTATGCACTAGGCATATTGAGAGAGAGAGAGAGCATACATTATCACTAGTGCGGATGTTGAAAGTCAGAGGGATTTTCCTGTGTGACAGACCATTCTTATAGTGCATCTAATTCCAGCACTTGGTACATAGATAGAGGAGCCTTGAGTCACATGACAGGTGCTCGTGAGATGTTCTCCGAGCTTTCATAGGCAGAGACAGATGTGGAGGTTGTGTTGGGAGATGACTCAATAGTCAATGCAGTTGGACATGGGACCATTGCATTTTAGAGGGAGTCCATGAGTCACATGGTATTGCAGGATGTATTGTATGTACCTGGGATGAAGAAGAACCTAGTGTCAGTTTCCATGATCGAGGATCAGTGTCTTGGGGTGTCTTTCCTAGATGGACACATGCATATGTTTCCCAAGAATGCAGGCCCATCTCCTTCAGTTTCCATTGGAGCAAGATGTGGGAAACTGTATAGGCTCTTGTTTCAGCTGCAACATGCCTTAGCACATAGCAGTGGCAGCGAGCTGTGTGAGCTTTGGAGGAGGATGGATCACTTAAATCATCCATCCTTGGGGTTGTTGAGGCACATGGTGATAGGTTTATCTTAGTTCAGCATAGGGCAAGGTGATGTGTGCAGGGGGTGTGCTTTGGGAAAGTACACCAAGACTACTTTTCCAAACAGTGATAGCAGGTCAGCTGGTACTCTTAACTTGATACATTCAGACTTATGCGGCCCTATGTCTTCTGTGTCCTTGAGAGGATACGAGTATTATGTGACATTCATTGATGACCATTCCAGGAATACCTGGATCTACTTTCTGAAGAGCAAGAAGTCTGAGGAAGTCTTACATAGGTTCCAAGAGTTCAAAGCTCTTGTGGAGAACCAAACAGGGAGGAAGATCCAAGTCTTGAGATCGGATAATGGGGGTAAGTATACCTCCAAGGAGTTTGATGGATTTTGCAGACAGGAGGGGATCAAGAGACAATTAATAGTTCCATATACTCCAGAGAAGAATGGAGTAGCAGAGAGGAAGAACCGGTCCATTGTTGGAGCAGCCCGAGTTATGCTACATGACTAGTCACTTTCTTTCTTTCTATGGGCTGATACTTGCAACGCCACTGTATACCTTCAGAACAGGAGTCCCCATCGTGCAGTGGGGAACATGACAAATGAGCAGTGCTTTTCAGCAAAGAACCCTGAAGTTGGCTATTTTCGTATATTTGGTAGTCTGACTTACTCTTATGTCCCTTCAGAGAAGAGGACAAAGTTGGAGCCCACTGCAAAGAAGGGCATCTTTGTGGGATATGACGAGACTATAAAGGCTTTTCATATTTATCTTCCCTCTCAGAGGAAAGTGGTGGTGAGAAGGGATGTGAAGTTTGAGGAGGAGAGGGCCCTCAGGAAGTCGAGAGAGTCAGAGCAGGGAGAGCAACAGGTCCCTGCACCTCAGGTTGTGGCATAGGTTCCATTTACGCAGCAATCAGGATCACATGTTTCCAGGGTTACAGGACCACAGAGTGTTGGCACAGGTTCACCAGGTTCAATGGTTAGGTCAGCAGGGTCTTCAGGGACAGGTGATGGGTCTACTATTACATGTACACCTTACAAGGAATTGAGATCAGGTTCAGGATTACGAGGTACACTTGGTGTTGGCACACCATCTTCAAGTTCACAGGAGACTGGGTTTTCTAGCTCTGGTAGTTCTTCAGATGAGGACAATCCAGTGTGGGAATAACGTTCAGGGAAGAAGAAGCCAAAGTGGCTTTGAGAGACCTTGAAGGATTCCTTAAAGGCCGGGACACCCAGGGATGAGGTGAAAGCCATCAAGATGCCTAGCAGATTGGGCGTGGTGTTGGTGGCTTGTACACGAGATTCTGATCCTTCTACTTTTGAGGAGGCCTCCCAACATTCGGTATGGAGAGATGCAATGATGGATGAGTACCATTCCATCATGAAGAATGATGTATGGGAGATTGTTTCGAGAACAGAGGGGAAGTTAGTGGTGACTTCTCGTTGGCTTTACAAGCTGAAGCATGCAGCAGATGGGAGTGTGGAGAAGTACAAAGCCAGGTTTGTAGCATGGGGGTTTTCACAGGTTGAGGGCATTGATTATGATGAGACTTTTGCGTCGGTTGCTCGGTATACATCTACCAGGGCATTGATTTCCATTGCGGTAGAAATGGGTCGAAAGACCCATCAGATGGATGTGAAGACCGCATTTCTCAATGGGATCGTATAGGAGGCAATTTACATTGAGAAGCCTCAGGGCTTTGAGATACATGATAGATAGACACATGTATGCAGGCTGAAGAAGGCCCTTTACAAGCTGAAGCAAGATTCAAATCTCTACTTCATCATGGTTGGAGATGATCCACTTGTTCTTCTGCTATATGTTGATGACTTATTTATCACAGGGAGAGAGAGACCCATTGCAGCTTGCAAGAAGGATCTTGCAGCAGAGTACAAGAGGACTGATATTAGGCTGATGCATTATTTTTTGGAATTGGAGGTTTGGTAGGAGCCTGGACATATTTTCTTGGGGCAAGGAAAGTATGTGGTTGATATTTTGAGGAGATTCAGGATGGAGGATTGCAGGCGTATGTTGACACCTATGATCACCAGCTGGAAGAAGCTTCATGCTTGTGAGGGAGAGTTGGTAGATCCTACTTTATACCATCAACTTATTGGGTAATTGATGTATCTGGTCAACACTCGACCATATTTGTGTTTTACAGTGAACACTCTTAGCCGGTTCATGGTTGAGCCTAGGAGTGTGCATTGGGTCGCTGAAAAACATGTGTTGGATATCTTTCAGGGACAGTGGATTTTGGTTTGGACTACAGGAGGTCAGAGGGGATCAGATTGGTTCTCTATACAGATTCAGATTGGGAAGGCAGTGTGGCAGACTAAAAGATCACTTATGGATGTTGTTTCAGTTTGGGATCGGCAATGGTTCAGTCAAAAGCAGAAATCCATTGCATTGAGTACTGCAGAGGTTGAGTACATGGTAGCTAGTTTGGCCAACTGTGAGGCCTTTTGGCTTTGCAATTTTTTGGTGAATCTATTTGGTCAGGAGCTAAGGCCTATAGTTATTTACTGTGACAATCAGAGTTGCATCCAGCTCTCTAAGAATCCGGTTTTCCATGACAGGTCAAAGCACATTGAGATCAGGTATCATTTCATCCAAAACTATGTTCAGAGAGGGGCAGTGAAGCTTTAGTACATTTCCACAGATGAGCAGGTAGATGACATTCTGATGAAGTATTTGGGGAGGGGCAAGTGTGTCTTCTTCAGAGATAAGTTGGGAGTGGTGCAGAACACCTTCCTCGGTAAGATGGAGTGTTAGTTTTGTACCTAGGGAAGTGTTCCCATAGTTACTTTTTCCTTAGTCACTTAGAGAGGGGACATAAAGTGACCCTTGCATTAAATGACTTAAATAAAATCATTTAATTTGACATTAGAACATTAAAGTCACTTTTTGATAAATTTAGGTGGGTGAGTGAAATAAATATTTTAGAAATAAAATATGAGCATTTAATTTCAGTCCTTGATCTAATCTAATCTCCACCGTTAGATTAGACTCACCCTAGGGTTTACTAAAAAAGGCAAAGGAAAGGCATTTTGCCTCACTTTTGCAGATTGAAGTGAGAAGAGAGAGCTGAGAGAGAGAAGAGAGAAAGTTTCCATTTTTCCTGAGCAAGAGGAAAAATTTGTAGCGCGCAAATTGTGGGAAAGGACAGCAACAAAGAGGGCACAAAAATCAAGGAGAAGACAACAACATTTATTGCTGGTCCATACAGTTGGTACTGTATGATTTTTGAGGCAGTAGGCATGATTTTCGAGGCAGATTTCTAGGCACGATTTTCGAGAAATTTTCTTTTGGCATAGATTTCGAGGTTCATATAGTCCGTACCGTCCGTATAGTGGCACGAAAAACGGGGCAAAAAACATGAAAAAAATCAGAGTTTGATTTTTGCTGTTCGGCACGCAAATCGAGACAAAAATTTATCTTCCGAGTTGAGATAAGTTGGTTTGATATTTTCTGTGTATTGCAGTAAATGATAAAATTCTCCTAAAAAATAAAAACACTCTCTCTCTGATTGGTTTTCCCCTTGTGGGGTTTTTCCAGGGCCATTGGCCAAAAATCCTAGTGTTCTGTGTGATTAAATGGCATGCTGATTTTTATTTTCTGTCACTGAAAAGATTGTTTACAACAGTGTTTTAAGTTTGAAATTTTTTGTTTATTTCCAGCACTTTATTTTTCTGAGAATGTCATAAACAATGATATAAATTTTACTTGAAACCGGTGGCTGGAAACTAGTGAAAAATCTACATAGATCAAGTTAACTACTAGAGGATCAACAACTACAATCACTTATCCAATGATTGTTTGTAGAAGGGTTCAAATAGAACTATGAAGACATCCCCTAGTTTCAACAACCCAATAAACTACAATTTTTTTGTAGTGTGTTGAAACAGAGAAACTATGTTTCTTACGAGAAAACCCAATGTAAATAAAATAAATAATCCATGTATGGATAATAAAATATATTTGATAAGATAAGTGATGATATTACATTTACAATGGCGGGTCTTATATAATCCCATCATGTCCTTACTAAGAGGCATGCCTCTTGATTTGATTAAGTAATGAATTATTAGCATTAATATTAACGATATTATTTATATATGTATTATTATATTATATTTATATATATTAATTTATGTAACATTGTCTTCCTCTTAGAGAAGCTTTGTCCTCAAAACTTATAGAATACAATTTTTGCGTCTAATTTTTTTTTTAAACCATCATCTCTAGATCCTTTCTTTTAGTATTTGCGACACTTGATGAAATGAGATGATACCAATTACTAATTCCAAAGAAGAAATGTCGCATCATCGCTGATGTGGTCCATCTGAGATCTATCTTCATCGAAGCGATTTGATGGCTTTGTGGGGTGGTTCTCCTCGTTTGTTGCTTAGTATGTTGATTTGATGCCCTTGCTTGTCTGACAACATAACTTTTATGCGTATGTTCATTTTGACCCGTCGTTGGTCAAAATGACGTTTATAATTGGGGTGTTGATAAGTATTTTTTGTTGTTTGTTTTCCTGCTGGATTGACTTCCTTTTGAACTCTGATGAAGACTAAATTTGTGTTTATTTCTTCTTCCTCAACTTGAATTTGTTTTTTGGAAAGTTTGGATGCTTTCTTTTGGATTTGTGCTACTTTGTTCTTTAGTAGATTATTATTACTCTGAATGTTCTTGAACCTGTCATCGTGAGACTTTTTTTCCTCTCTTAACTTCTCAAATTGTTCATCTAGTTCGTGATTAAGATTTATTAGGTATTGGTTTTCTTCCTCTTTTTCTAATATTCTTCCTTCGAGGTCTTCATTGGAAGGTTCTATTTTTTTATTATGTTTCAGCTTCTTGATTTTCGTAAGTAATGTTTTGTTATGAATTTTTATTCGAAATAGTTTTCGGTGTTACTTGCTAAATTGCCATTGATTTTCTTAATTTCCAGCTGGTGTTCCTTTTTATTGTCGTCATAATTTTGTTTCATTTATTTCATATGTTGTTAATGCTGACATATCTCTGATTCTTGACTAACTATATTTCTTTGGCCTTGTGTCAACTCATTATATCTGTCCATGATGATCTTAATTAAACATTTTATTTCTTCTTCTAATTTGTTAGTGCTTCTGCAAGGTTTTTCTTCGTTGTTTTTAGATCTTTTGATTTTGTCTTCAAGGTCTTGATTGCGGTTTTTTAAATGTGATATTTTTTTATGTTTATCCAACAAAATTTTCTTGAGTTCTTCATTATATTTTTGTGACCAATGGTGTTTTGCTACCATATTTTTCTTACGATTTTCCTGCCTTGCAAACTCGGCTTGTAGATGATGATAGTTTGCTTTATAATGCTCTAACTTGCTTAGTACTGTTTGTAATCATAACTGTAGTTTTGTAATCACCATAATTCGATGTGTGGAGGATAACTCAATCTTCCTTGATTTTGAAACTTTATATATATATATATATATATGTATGTATGTATGTATGTATGTATTTATTTTTTCTTTTATATATTTTTAAATAATAACCATAATATTTATTATTAAAAAGGTACAATAATATATCTATATATAACCTTTTTTTTATAAATTAATAATACTAATGTTAATTATTTTTAAACCTTTGGTCGTTGACTATCGGGGCCGAGGTGGTGGCGGCAAGGTTGGTGATGGCAACAACGTTGATTAGTACATGTTGGAAGAAGAGCAGCGTGCCATTACGAAGAGGCACGTATCTTGATTTAATTAATTAATGAATTATTAGCATGAATGTTAATGATATTATTTATATATGTATTATTATACTATATTTATATATATATATTTTATGTAACATTGCCTTCCCCTTAGAGAAGCTTTGTCCTCAAAGCTTAGAGAAGACAAGGATTACGTCTGATTTTATTTTTGAACCATCATCTCTAGTTCATTTATTTTAGTATTTGCGACACTTGATGAAATGAGGCGATACAAGTTACGAATTCCAAAGAAGAAATGTCGCATTGTCACTGATGTGGTCCATCCAAGATCCAACTTCATTGGAGCGATTTGATGGATTCGTGGGGTGGTTCTCCTTGTTTGTTGCTTAGTATGTGGATTTGATGTTCTTTCTTGTCTAACAACATAACTTTTCTATGTATGTTCATTTTTACCCCGTCGTTTGCCAAAATGATGTTTATAATTGGGGTGTTTATAAGGAGTTTTTGTTGTTTCTTTTCCTATGGGATTGACTTCCTTTTGAACCGTGATGAAGACTGAATTTGTGTTTATTTCTTCTTTCTCAACTTGAATTTGTTTTCCGGAAAGTTGGGATGCTTCCTTCTGGATTTGTGCTACTTTGTTCTCCAGAAGATTGTTATTACTTTGAATCTTCTCGAACCTGTCATCGTGAGACTTTTTGTCCTCTCTTAACTTCTCGATTTGTTCCTCTAGTTCATAACTAAGATTTCTTAGGCATTGGTTTTCTTCCTCTTTTTCTAATATTATTCATTTGAGGTCTTCATTGGAAGGTTCTGTTTTCCGACTATGTTTCAGCTTCTTGATTTTCATAACTAATGTTTTGTTATGATTTTTTAGTCGAAATAGTTCTTCGGTATTGCTTGCTAAATTATCATTGATTTTCTTAATTTCCAGCTGGTGTGCGTTTTTATTGTTGTCATAATTTTGTTTTAGTTCTTTCATATGTTTTTGATGCCGACATAGCTCCGATGCTTAACTAACTATCTTTCTCTGGCCTTGCGTCAACTCATTATATTTCTTCATGACGATCTTGTTTAAACATTTTATTTCTTTTTCTATTTCGTTAGTGCTTCTGCAAGGTTTTTCTTTGTCGTTTTTAGATGTTTTGATTTTGTCTTCAAGGTCTTGATTGGGATTTTTTAAATGCGATATATTTTTATCTTTATCTGACAACATTTGCTTGAGTTCTTCATTATCTTTTTGTGACCAATGGTGTTTCTGCTCCCATATTTTGCTTACGATTTCCTGCCTTGCAAACTCGAATTGTAGATGATGATAGTTTGCTTTATAATTCTCTAACTCGCTCAGTACTGCTTGTAATCATAACTATAGATTCTGATTTTGTAATCGCCATAATTTGATGTGTGGATGATAACTTGGTCTTCCTTGATTTTGAATTTTTTTTTTGGAATTAAAAAAAAAATTCTTATATTTTTTTAAATAATAACAATAATATTTATTATTAAAAAGTGATTATAATTCTTATATTTTTTTAAAATAATAACAATAATATTATTATTAACTTATAAAAAAAATTATAAGAATTATTATTTTTAAACCTTTGTTCGTTGACCGTCGAGGTCGAGGTGGTGGCGACATGGTTGGCGATGGCGACAACGTTGATGAGGACGCACTGGAGAAGAGCAACATGCAACGAGCAGTAGCAGGCATGTGGGAGAATGCACATTGGATGGTGGAGGACGGGGTGTGTAGGGAGAGGTCGAGAGAGAACAAGGGAAGCACACAGGGAGAGTGCAACGATATGTGGAGGGCGGCCATGTAGGGAGGAGTGTGGTTGGTGTGTGCGGAAGCATGGATGAGGGAAGCGATGAGTTGATGGAGCGGGGACTCTGAAGGATGCACATGGGACATGAGAGCAGGGTGTGGAGAGGTAGCAGGAGTACGAATGGTTGATGCGGGTGGGAGGAGATCACGGTTCAGGTGGAAATGCAGCATGTGGAGATAGTAAGGTTTGGGGGTGCGTGAGGGAGTGAGGATGAGGTTGGGTGAGAATGGAGTCACAACAAGAAAATCCATCTTTTAGTACCACTTATAGTTTATGGTGTTAAAGTGGTGCTAATAGCACCACTTACAATTTTGTGGTGTTAAAGTGGTGCTAATAGCACCACTTATATTTTGTGGTGTTAAAATGGTGTAAATGTTTAGTGGAAATTATGTATTTACTCATGTATGTTAAGAGAAATGCCATGTTGACAAGTACCATAAAGACTAAAGTGGTGCTAATAATTATTTGTCACATTGACATGTACATGTAGGATTTATTAATTTAATAAAATTATTCATTTTTAATATTATTTAAAAAATTAAATACTTAAGACTATTAATATTGACAAACAATAAAAATAACTATTTTTTAATTATTAATATTATAAAATAGTAATAAAAAATACTATACCAAAGGGGGAGTATTATGTAATAGTCTAGGTATTTAAAAACATCTTGTTTTTCAATAAATTTGTAAATTAAATTCATATTTTAATATTTAACTTTAGAATTAGAATAATTATAATTTAAATTTTAAATAAAAAAAACTTATCTTATATTTATTGGTTAAATATGTGATTTGAACATGAAAATGTCAATTTCATGTTATTGTGATCATAGTTTGCATACTTTTTATTTTTTCTCTAGTATGTGGCTTGTTAGTACAAATATAAAGTGGTCGAAGCAAAAGCCAAGTTTGGTGATGTGAGAATCCTCATTTTGTTTGTTTGCCACCTTCTAGTGGAATTGGTAATTTTAGTTAAATTAAAACAAAATTATAAGTAAAAGTATATATTAATTAAATTAATTAATAATTATAAATGTTTATAATATAAAATAAAGCATTTTAATTAAAAAACATAATTTACTTAATCTCAAATTTACTAGAATCGGATGTGGGTGTATGCCGCGACAACAACGACATGGGGGATGCTGACAGGGCCAACTCTTTCCCTGCATGATGTCACGATGCATTCAATTCATGGCTGTGTGCCTTTACTTGAGCCTGGGACGTGGTCTGATCTAGCTCTGTCGATGGGACTCGGCCATCAACTCGACACAAGGCATGGTTGATGCACCAACCTGCTGCATGGGCCGACGTGGCCGCTATTATTTTCCTTAGTATCTCCTCCTGCTGGACCATTTTCTCCCACCACTCTAGCATCTCCGTCTTTTGATGCTCCCAACCATCACCACCCTCTGTAATTTTGCTCTCAGCTCTGGTTTTATCAGTCTCCTTCGCCATTCCACCATGTACAGGAGGCAACGCGACACTCCACGTCGTGGCAGTTAGGGTAGAGGTGCACAAGCGGAGCCGCCAAATTTCTCTCTCAACAAAGGAAAGTGGGGAATGTTTTGACATTGAAATCCCTGAAGCGGTTCGGCTGATAGTAAATGACTGGGAGGACGAGTTATTCGAAGCTCCCAACGCTGCTGGACGAACCTTGGAATGAAGGATAAACTATTGGGTCATAAAGAATCTTCTCGTCCGCCTTATCCTCCATTTTCACTCCCATCCTTTGGCTTCAGTCCATCCTGCACCTTCTGCCCCTTTCCCGTCGTTGGCTCCTCTAGTTGCTCCACCACCACCACCTGATCCAGTTGACTCCATTGTTTTCCCAGCCTCCACCTCTTCCCCTCCTCTCACCTCCATTCCTCCTCCGTAGCGCCGCGCTTCCACTCTTTCGGAGGCAAATGTACATCCAGCCCACTATTGGCAAAAATAATGCCCCTCTCCCAGCAAAGCATCCCCCTACAGGTAGCAATGTTGCAGATGACTCCACCAGCGACGAGGTGATGGATTCTTCCAGTGATGACCCAGCGGATGCGCCAGACGAGCCAACTCAGCCAGCATCCACATGCTTTGGTTGCCCCATTGTAGAAGAACCTTACTACAAGCCATATGAGGTTTTATCACGATTTCATGTCTTTTTCATAATGTATGTCGACTCCTCAAACCAGAATTTTTGTTGGTCTGGTCCTACCCAGGAACCTGTGTGTTTTTGGTATAAGTCTCTCCTTTTTGGGCATGTTTTCCCTCCTGGAGGGAGAGTCCTTGTTGTATGGATATATTTTCCCTCCTCGAGGGAGGGTTCGACTCATCACATAACTTCTATGTCTACTACTACCCATGAGCAGGTCTGCGTCTCTGTTTTGTAACTTCATATGTACCAGTATTTTATTTTTTTAATAGAATAACATCCAACTTACAAAAAAAATCTAAAATTTACTAGGCATTTTCCGAATGAATTTATGGACAATAATCTTGTATATAAAATTACAATTTGATTATTTAAAAATAATGTATAAAGGATTTTTAATATTAAAATTCATAAAATACATAAAATTAAATTAAATTTTTTAGTTAATACGAACAATTTTTATCAATTATTACTCCAAATTAAAATGTCATGTGGATATGGCAT
>LPNX010304502.1:50555-71743 GCA_001517045.1 Pseudotsuga menziesii | reverse complement strand
CCGTTCTAACGTTTATGTTGCTCCTTTTCCCATGAACAGTTTGTTATCTTACCATGCAATGCCCCTCGGTGGATGGGAATCCTGAGGTTTTTGGGGATGTGTCGGGCTACAAGCATCGTACCTGTCAAATGGCTAAGGTGTTTAAAGCTTGGATGAGTCGGAGGTGGTTTGTGGTCAATAATGATAATGTTATGGACAAGGTGTAATCTCTTAGTTCGTGGGTGCTAGTGGGGAGGATGGAATATTGCTGCTTGGACAAGGGGGGTTGGGTGGACTAGATTTCCAAACACTGGAAGCCATTGTTAAACTATGTACCAACTATTAGAAGATTTTCAAATGAATCGTATGTTTTCCTCTTTTTAGAGGAATCTGATGTGGTGCATATCTTGGAAGGTCTTTGGCTCATTGGGAAGGGTTCACTGATTCTTTGTTGTTGGTGGGTGTATTTCGACCCCATTCATTCTATGGCTTTGAAGAGATGCTTATGGGTGCTGCTCCCGGACTTCTCCCTACCTTTATGGATGTGGGAGCATTGGTTGGCATTTCAAACTATATATGTCGCTTTATCTCTTTAGATGACCAACTGTTCCATAGCTTTGATAAACGTATGGCGAAGGCTTTGGTTGAGCTCGATATTTCAGATGGACTACCGACATAATTGGATATTATCTGGGGTGAACATGCGATGGTCAAACGACTTTATTATTTGCATGTTCCTTTCCGTTGCCACTGTTTCCATTAGACTGGTCATTTAAGGAACAAATATCCTATTTTGCTCGGTGGTAAACCATCTCGGGTACGTGGCTCTCATGTCGATTTGGAGCGGTATTTTTCTCATCCTGATTTGACTAAGACTATGTTGTTGTTGGAGGACACTCCTGTAGATGCCCCTACTTCACCAAATTTGGAAATTGGTAAGATGGAATCCTTAATTGTCTTTGTTTATGAGAATTTTTCTAAGGGGTATATTGTTGTTATTGACATGATATAAAAAGGATGGATTTGGTTGGTGGTCATACTTCATGCCATTCTAGGCCAGTTTTACAGGGGCATGGGTACAAACCACCGTATTTTGTGTCATTTCCCACATCTGGGGGGAGGTTTCATCAGATTCTTCTCAAGGGGCGGTTGTTGGTGATATTTTGGGGGTTGTTGGGGTTGAGGGGATTTCTGTCATTCATGAATATGAGGTTACAGCGGGGGGGATTCTAGGTTGCGGGGATTCCTTTATCAGGGCCTTGGGTGTGTTGTCGGATGATTTCCCTCCCCTTGTACCTGAATATGTATCTTTTGTGTTTGAGAGGGAGCATGGGCCCCATATCACTACTGAACTTACTTCTTTTAAATATATGACACTACTTGATGCTTTACCAATTTTTTCAGACCGTTCACTAATGCCTCCTTCTATTTTACCCTTGGTATCAATCAGGCATGAGAATGCCACCATTAGACATTCTCACAGAGTTAAAGGACCTTTAGGATGTTGGGTAGATAGGTATGCTCTTGAGTATGGTAGCTATGTCCCTCTCTCCATTTGGATCAAAGAGGCAACTCGAGCCAGGACTTCTTTGACTTCTCCATCTCTTTCCAGGGACGTTAGAGCAAAGGAACCCTATCATCTTGTTTCCTGATGCAGTTGGTAACCTTTAATATTATAGGGTTCAGAGAGCGATCCAAATAGTTTTCCCTCAAACATTTGTTGGACGAATTGCATTTGGATATGGTTTATGTTCAAGATACTATGTGTACACGCGATCAGGATTTGATTTGTTTCTCGAAAATTTTCCTGGGTTGGGAATTATGGCATCCGACATGAATGGTCTCTCGAGGGTTTGTTAACTGCTTGGAACCCTTTGGTGGTTAGGTGCAAATCTTTTCTTACCTTTGTTGGTATTCTGGTCAAGGATAGGTTCAAAGTTTCTTTATGTCATTGGAATTGTTTGAATGTATATTCCCATTATCAAAATAGGGAGAGGTTCTGAAACTTGGTTATGGTGAAGGGCTTGGTTAACCTATGCAATCTGATCATTACAGTTGATTTAAACTTTACAATGTCAGATGCGGAAGCTTGGGGAACTTGTGCTAGAGGTGATCCTTTAGCGGTACTTTTCACTAATTTATTGTTGGATTGATATAGCTTGGTGGACATTTCTACTCTTAAATTGGGCATGACATGGTGTAATAGAAGATCGGGTTCTACTAGCATTGGTAAGTGGTTGGACAGGTTTTTGGTTGCACGGAGCTTACTACCTCTTTTGTCACAACATAGGGTTTGGACTAGGCCTTCAGAGATTTATGACCACTCTCTTATATGCCTTGAATGGATGGAGGTGGGGAGAATACTTTCTTACCCATTTAAATTCAACCATACATGGTTGAAGGAGGCGCCTTTTACATATTTGATCAAGCTTGCTAAGCCTCAGAATTGTGTTGTGAGGGATGTTGATGCTATGTCTAGACTGGTGGGTAAGCTTAAACTCTTGAAACTTGTGGTCACCAATTGGGAACATTGATTGAAACATGATCGATACAGTGAATTTGTTTTGATTGAGAATTGTATTGCAGAGATTTTCTTACTTGCTCCAACGGGAATTTTATCTCTTAAATATGTCAAACAACTTACTGAGCTCAAGGCTCGTAAGGAGGAATTGTTAGATTTTGAAGCCTTGTATTGGACACGCAAGAGTTGGGCGGTGTGGATCGAACAGGGAGATGTGAACACAATGTTTTTTTCAGAACTTTGCTAGTGCTCGTCATAATGGAAATGTGATATGGGATCTACATGATTCAGAGGGTAATGGAATCCATGAAGATAAAAAGTTGAAGGAGGTTGCAGTGGATTTTTTCTCCAAGAACTTCAAGGAGGATTGTACTTCATGTATCCAGGAGCAGCTCTAGGTCATTAAGCGTTTTACCACTTACTTTTCTACATATACTACTAGGGAGGTTGGGAGGGTTGTTACGTTGGAAGAGGTGGAAGCGCTATTGAAGGGATTTGCTAAGGACAAAATTCTGGTTCCGGATGGATGGATAGTGGATTTTTTTTCTGGATTTCCTTGATATTGTGGGAGGTGATCTTCTGGATGTTGTTCAACAGTCTCAGGTGGAAGGTTATGTATCGAGGCCTTTCAATGCTACTTTTCTTACACTGATACCGAAGTGTGAGAAACATGTGAAATTTGTTAACTATCGACCTATTTCACTCTCCATTCTAGTTTATAAGGTCATCACTAATATTATTTAAAATCGACTGAAGCCATTGTTAGATGAAGTTATTTCATATGAGAAGTTTATCTTCCAGAGGAACAAGAAGATCCTAGAAGCAGTCGGTATCACTCAGGAAGTAATAATTAATTATCAAATTGTTTGATGGGTATTAGTTTCATTAGGAAGGTTTGAGATAGTATGTAAGGTCTCAAGGCCCTAAACATGGTTGGGGGAAGAAACTTCTACCTTAAGTCTTATAGGAATATTCTAAACATATATGGCCAATAAAAGCACCTCAAACAACTGTATATGGATTTGTGAGGGTATTATTAGCCTATGTGTGTGGATATCAATACTATTATGAAATTTTGATAAGTACAAATGGGACTAAGATTCATCGACATGGTTAAGGGAGGAAACCAATCCTTAGGCACAAAGTGATGCTTTTGGGGATTCAAGGCTAATAGATGTGTAAACACCTACAACCACAAGGCATGACTTATCAAAGGAATCCTTGGCCTTAGAATATGGATATGGGTGGAATTTGCAAGGTTTTAAGGACTAGGTATGGGTCTTGGGCCCCTATACATGGACAATGGAAAAAATTTGAACCTTAGATCCTAAAGGAACTATCTAGGAACCTATGGTCAAGAAAGACACTTCAAATGACAATGCAAGAGTGTTTAAGAGTATCCTTTATGTATGTGTTGAGAAACCAATTCCATTAGGAGAAACTGAGCAATAAACATGGGTCTCAATGCCTTTGACATGGTAAATGGATGACACTTAGGCCTTATGCCATAAAGGCGCATTCTATACACGCAATGCCCATATCAATGGCTTGAATCCACACAGACGACCTATTGAGAGAACATTTCACATTTCAGTGGGGATATTAATTACATTAGAAGGCTTTGAATAGTAGATACAGGTCTTAGGATTATGAACATGGTCTACAAATAGAATAGTGGATTTAAACTCTAAAATAAACTTTTATGCACAAAGGGCCAAGAACAACACCTCAACCCACCACAAATGACCTCTAAAATATACCCTTCACCTAATGGTGGGATGTTGATGAAACTAAGAATTTGTTTAACATTATGTATGGGTTTTGGATATGAGAGCAAGGTTGGGGGATAAAAGCTAAAACTTAGGCCATAAAGGAAGATTCTAATTGTCTAAGTCTTAGAGAAACAACTCAGGTTATATATAGCACCTCTCATGCGTAGCGTTTTATTTTGAGTGGGACTAAGGGATCCATTGGAATATTTTGAGTAGTATGTATGGATTTCAAGGAATTTGACATGGTTTGGGGAGGAAATGTGGGGATGTGACTCCAAATAAATATTATAGGTACTTATGGCCATCAACAATGCCTCAAACCACCACCTAGTACCTCTAAAGATTATCCTCACCTTCAAGTGGGGATACAAGTGGCATTACAACATTTTGTATAATAGGTATGAGTTTCTATGCATTGAACATGATTGAGGAAGGAAATATAGCCCTTATTTTGTAAAGTAAAGTTATATGCATTTAGGTTAAAGATCAATGCCTTGATCAACCACAAATCAACCTGTTTAGCATATAGTTGTCCCAGAGTATATGTCTGAGGGCATTGGACATGGTTGGTAGAAAATTCTTGATCCTAATCCATTAAATGCATATTAATGGAATATAGTCCCAAGAATGATTCCTTGAGGGAAAACACATGAATTTTCAAGGGGATGTTTGACCTTAAAATAGTGATGTGAACACCATTATGAACTCTTGAGAACAAGGTATTATTCACAAGGCCTTGAACATGGTGGATGGAGGAAACCTAGACCTTAGTCTCTAGAGGGATATTTTTTGTTTCCAATGCTAATAACAATGCCTTGGACAAACACAAATGGATTCTCAAGGAGATCCTTCACCTTCAATAGAGAATATTGGAACTGTTATGGTATTTTGAGAACTATGTGTAAGTATTGAGCCCTAAACCAAGATAGAGTGATGAAACATTATACTTTGTCCTAAAATGTAACCTTTTAAGCTCAAGGGCCATGAATAAACCCTTAACCTACCGCACATGTCCTCTATGTAGGATATTTGGCCTCTAAGTTGTAACATGGAACCATTAGAATGTTTTTAGAACCAAGGATGGGTTGTGGGACCATAGACATGGATAAGAGAGGAAACTAAGACTTAGTATCTAAAACATACTTTTAGGTAGCCTACTTCAAGAAAAACACCTTGAACGATAACTCTCGATCTCCTAAGAGTATCATTTTCCTCCAAGTTGGGATATGGGTAGATAGGGCCAACAACATCACTTTGAAAAATCACACATGATCTTCTGAGGGTATCCCTATCCACCAAGAGGAGATGTGGGCACCATTAAGAGTTTTTGAACACTAGGTTTAGGTGGTGAGGTATTAACCGTGATTGGTGTATGAAGTTCATGCAAGGGTATATATACAAAAATTGTATACCTAAAGGTCTAACAATGATGTCTCCAACCACCAAAGTAAACCTCTCAAGGGGATATTTGTCCTTATAGTCAAAATATGGGCAGTGCTAAGATGTTTTTGAGCATTAGGTATGGGTCTTGGGGTAGTAAACATTGTTAAGGAATGGAAATTGGGCCTTAGGACCTAAAGGACGATTCTAGGTATATATAGCCAAGAATGACATGTTGAAAAACTACCATAGACCTTTCCATGGTATCTTTGTCCTTTGAGTGGGTTTTTTTGCGGCACATAAAGAATTTTAATACTAATTATAGATGTTAACACCTTGGACATGGTTGGGGAGAAAAGAGTGGGACTTAGGTCTGAAAGGAAATTTTAGGCATCTTTGGCTAAGAACAATGCCTACAACCACCACACATGATCTTCGAAGAGAAGATTATTCATATAAGTGGGGATATTAGTGCCGTTAGATTTTTTGAGAGCTTGGTATGAGTCTTGGGTTCCCTAGACATGCTTCATGGAGAAAACTTGGGCCTTAATCCTTGAAAAAAACTTTTAAGAATCCACTACAAAAAATAACAAAAAATGAAGGATGCTTGTTCATTATTAAAGTTATGCTTCCAAAAATAAAAAATAAAAATACATGTGGGGTAATACAATAAAATAAAAAATAAAACCAAATAAAAAGTCATTTCTTATCATAAAAAATTATTTAACCAAATAAAAGTTATTACTGATAAACTAAAAAAATAAAAAAACATAGATCAATTTTAAAGGAAGATCAATCGAGGAGAGATAGGGATTAAATTTCTTGAGGTGTTAATTTTTTTGGATGTGTAAACAAATAAAGATGCTTCATAGATCTAAGTTTAAAATGGATCAATCACGGTATTATAGTAATTAAAAAGTTAGTCTTGAGGTATGTTTTAAGGATGATAAGAGAGTGATCTAGTGATCCACTTATGTGTGCAGAAGGAGTGCAATGCAAGCCTCACACATTGAACCACTACCTCTAGGTGCACCCATGGCAACCTCAAAGGCCAAATTCCCTCAAGGAAATTGAACCTTGGTCACCAATGAAAAAACTCTAAGAGCTAGTGTCTTAGCTTAATGATGACAACAAAATGAGATTTTATCCACATATATTTTACATAAAGTAAAGTAGTTTAAAATTAATTTAAAAAAAAAAAACATAGTTTCATTATAAGTAGACTATGTTATGACCACATGGGATAAGAACTTTACTAAGTTGACATTATTAGTAAACTCTCTCTAAGTAACTAAAACCTAATCTTCCTTAAGACTAATCTATACAATTAAAAACCTATAATCCAAAGATATGTGGCAAGGTGAGAAGTCTATCCCTATACAATTAAAAACCTAAAACCCAAAGATATGTGGCAAGGTGAGAAGTCTATCCCTTTAACTATGACAATATCAACCTCTCATTTTCAAAGTAATAAAGAAGAAAAAATATCATTCTTACTCAAAAATATTATTCCACAACATTATATCTAATTATTATTAATATTGAATAAAAAATATACAAACAAATAACTTAGTTTTTCTAAACATATTTTGATGCCAATCCCATCAAAATTCACTTCTACCATCTTAAATTTCTTCCAGGATGAAATTGTACATTACCCATTTATATCTTATTTAATTAAAAAAAAACAATACTAAATCAAAAATAAAAATACAACTTTATCCATTTATATCTTATTTAATTAAAAAAATACAATACTAAATCAATAATAAAAAAACAACTTTCGCTAAAAAAATATAAAATTTTAGCGAAACTACCGAGGGCAGTCAATCTCAAAATATAAAATTTTAAAAAGGAAAAAATACCTAAACCATTTTACAGAAAACCATTTTGCATATACATTACCTTACCCAGTAAAGTAAAGCTCTGTAGTCATTAATGTGTTTTTTTAAATGAAAAAATAGAAACCAGTAAATTTTAAATTCATAAATGTGTTTTTTTTTAAATGAAAAAAATAGATACTAGTAAATTTTAAATTCATAAGTATGTTTTTTTTAAATGATAAAATAAATCAAATAGATAAATGTATTTTTTTTAAATGAAAAAATAGATCACGTAGATAAATGTATTTTTTTTAAATGAAAAAATAGATCACATAGATAAATGTATTTTAAACCTTCATATTTTAAATTCATAAATATAGTAAAATCACATTTCATAGGAGAAGTAAGAGTGGAAAAAAAAAAGGAAATGTGGAACCTTGGTTGGAAAAGACAAATATGCACATACGGTATAAGCCTCTAGATTGGCCACACATCTACATTTGGGGAAAAGCATATGTTGTGTGTAGAAGCAAAATTTGTAAGTTTACTACACTACTATGTTTTCCAAGTAAACTTTATTTTTCTTATAGTCATCTTTTCTAACTATTTTATTATTGTTTAAATTGTAGTTGCAGGTATTCAATACTAAATTGTCGGAAGATGATAAAGTATTTGCTTCATGCTATGGTGTATCTTCTCTCATCCATCAAAAGATTAAAGACCTATTGCTGGTTATGGGGTAATTTTTCACCTAGAAATTCTTTGCTCTAAATAAAGGTTAATGATATGAAACAAATACATGTTGAAAGTTTCTTTGAATACAATTTGTAGGTATGTTGATATTATCTTGTATGTTTCTTAGGGACAATGAAAAAGAAGAGGAAAATAAATTTTGATTCATGCTTCAACCTTATCATATGCTCATGTTGAATCCACATGGATTAAAAGGTTAGTTCATTTCAATTATTTTGACAAGCAATACAGTACTTTAGTTATGAAATGCCATTAAATGCATAACCTCTTTATGGTTTTCTACAATTAAGTTAAAGTTATTGTTTATGTTTTTTTCTCATTCTTTTCTTTGTATTTTTATTCTTTATAAAAAGAAGTCATCATGTTTATAATTTTCTTTATGATTTTGGCTATGCAGGTGATGACAAGATTTGTGAAAAAATTAAGGATGGGCAAGATTTGTGAAAAAATTAAGGATGAACAATAACAATAAACTTAAAATGAATTATTAGTTTTATCTTTCATTTTTCTTAAAAAAACAAATTTTAAAACATAGTCTTCCATTATATTATCATTATCAATTATAAATTTAGTTGGAAAATCATTATGGTTTTTATTGTGTTCATTTAATGTATTGAATTATCCAATTTTTTAAATAATGGATTAAACCAATTAAACTATATCGAAATGCTTTAATAAACATTTCATATATATACATATATATATATATTTATTATAATTTTTCTAAAAAAACAATTTTCAAAACATAATATTCCATATTTTTTCTTTAAAAACAATTTTGAAAAACATTACCTTCCATTTTATTAATTTTATGTGAATCATAGTTTTACAATTATAAACTATAAATTATAAAATTGGTTAAACTGGTTTTTATCATGTTGATTTAATATATTGAGTTTTATATTTTTTAAATGATAGATTAAAACCAAAGAAATTATTAAAAATGATTTAATAAACATCTTTTAACCTTGTTAATATATATTATAAAAACATATAAATATCATCTATATAGGTTTTATGTTTTTTCACCCCATTTATTATTTTATGGTGACACACATTATATATATATATATATATTAGCTTTTTTCACCTTTTATTACCATAAAATCTTAATCCATGTTGGATTGTTTTTGGTATTTTGCACCATAAAATTTAAATCCACCTAGGATTGGTTTTGGTGGTTTGCACCATACACCATGTAATGCCACATATTCATATAACACCAAAATCAACTTTTTACAAACACCGCTTTTGCACCATAAATCTTAGCACCACTTTCGTATCCCCACATTAACACCACTTTTGCACCATTATTTGAAAATTGAGGATTTGTCAAATCCTTTACAAAGAGTGGTGCTAATGTGAGGTTAAAATGCCCTTTTTCTTGTAGTGAGTGGGGACAAGCAGGTCGATGTAGAGGCAAGAAGAGGAGGCTAGTGATGGAGCTGAGGGAGTGGAGGGAGCACAGAGGGTGTGACGGTAGGAGTTGTATGCAGAGGCAAGAGTAAATATGTGTGGGACTGGAGGATAGATTTGAAGTGTAAAGCAAGCGCAGGTGTGACTACGATGTGAATGTGAAGGAGAGCTGACAACGTGTGAGGAGTGGAGGTAGGGGGGGAGACGAGATGTGCAGGGTTTTGGAAAGATGACAGCGTGGGTACAAGTGGAAAGGCGGAATGCAAAGATGGGAACCCGGTGGATGGAAGTGTTTTTTTTAATAGGATAAGGTGGTTAAAGACCTAATTTTAGGGAAACCCAAGAAATTTTAGACAAGTTCTGAATTTAGCCAAAAGCTAAAGTAGAGATTCCCAGGAAGGGGATTTATACCACTGAAACAAAGAAACTCTGTTTCTTACGGGAAAACCCAATGTAAATAAAATAAAACATCCTTGTATGGATAATAAAATATATTTGATAAGATAAGTGATGATATTACATTTACAATGATGGGTCTTATATAATCCCATCGTGCCCTTACTAAGAGGCATGTGTCTTGATTTATTTAATTAATGAATTATTAGCATTAATATTAATGATATTATTTATATATGTATTATATATATAACATGTGCAATATGGTGGTGTCATGGATTCATGTTAATGTATGCACGAAAACCTTATTGTAGCATAAAAGAGTTCTAAAATATTAATTGTTTGCACATAAAGCATGGAAATGGAAATTTGTCTCCACATATTTTTTTTTTGTCAAAGTCTGTAAGAAAATCCTTATATAGTCATCATTGAGGAGATCATGGAAGCTAGAAATACATATACTTGTATTTCCTAAGACCTTTGGGCCATTTCTAACAATAGTTTTGAACAAGAACGTGGGTATGATGCTTGTTGCTATAAATTGCTAGATCTTAACATACATTTCCCTAAGTGATCATTTATTTGCATGTACCAAGGAGTTGGGATGAATTCCATAGTTTTGAGGAATTGTGTATACAGGTATGAAATGTGTCTGCAATATAGAGAATGCTAGTAGATGCAAAGGAAATAAATAGAACAAAACAATTACTAAAATAACAAGAATGATAATTTGGGTTGTGTTGCTTGATATTGCAATTTTTGTGATGTTGAAGTGTATAGGTGCATGAATATAAATATAATAATTTTATAATTAGGTAAAATTTAGGATATGCTTATAATTAAAATAAGAGGACATGATGGCAGGTGATAAAGATTGTTGAATGCATCTTGAAGTTGTATTGAATTAATGTTCATGGTGTATGGATTAGTTTTTTGGAACATATGATTTGGTAAATTAATAGGTCAAAGTTTCATAGATTGTATGTATGAATTCCACGCCAAATAATAAATCTTTGATTTGTAACATTTACAGAGACACAACAATATGATTGGTCAATTTAATTGTGAAAGAAATTGAAAAACACATAATATACTAGAAATGTGGAAGAGCGAGACTTAAAGGATAAAGTGTGAGGAAGAGATGCACTTTCCTCCTTCTCTTCCTTGGAATTCTTTTCTTGAGCCCTATTAAATTTCTATTTTCAATAGGTTTGGAGTGGCTTGTGGGTGACCACTTTGTGTGGGGAGGTGATGATATGGGGTTTCAAAGTGGAGGTGAGTTGTTCTCAAAAATCGCATGGGCTCTTTGTATTTTTTTTCCTTTTTCTATCTATGATAGTTGGATCTATGGTGTATCCTCACTTTGGTGCTTGTGTTCCTCATGATTAATGTCTTTAGTGTGGTAGAGGTCATTCCATCTCTTGTTTGACTATGCACATTATTTATTTGTTTGTTGATATAGCTCATGCTCAGGATTCAACCCTATTGACACTTAGTGTGTACCATCTCTTATCGAGTACTGGGAAGCAAAGGTTGGGTGGTGGATTATAGTGGATAGGCTACTTATTGGCTTGGATCTATTACGGTATTTTATTCTTTTGTGGTGGCTTGAGGGCATGGCCCTATTTGGGATTGGTTGTTGCTAATGATAGATATAATTCTTATGTATAGATAGGTGGTTGGTTCCATTAACTCTCCTCTACCTCCAACCCTAGTATATTTTTGCTCCTTTTGTTTATGCCCTTTCCCTTGAATGGGATCATAGGGTTTGTATCTAGTTATGACCATGAGAGAGTGTCATCCCCACACCCTCTATTGGTTTTTCTTAGGGGAATTATTATATTTAGACACATGTCATTTCCTTACACGTTGTCAGTGCTTATAAAGGGACAATTTCTTTTGGTATTTTTTCTTGCTCATCCAATTGGTTCTAGCTAATAGCTAACTCATGCTTGTGGATGCGTTATTCAATGAAATGATTTGTGTTGTTGTAATATATGATTTTTAAGTAGAGTTTAAAAGAATAATTTTGAAGAAAAAAGGTTCAATGATTAATATTTGAAATAAGAGTAAGTAATGATAGGTAATTAGTATTAGTAACAAGATGACGGGATCATTACACTATGATAACATCATAAATATTTCATAGATCCTCCAATAGCCAAATAAGAAATATCCCAATTTGATTCATCTAAACCCTCATGAATGATGGATTATCAATAATAAAAAAATACAACTAGGTTACAATTTCATATGCTAATATACATATAGTTTTTCATGATGCAATTTATCGCTTATAATGATATATACAATCAACATATAAAAAAAACATAATTAGTAGGATTAGGACCCATGTTGTGACCATTTACTTCCTTTGTTGAATTTCAATCATATTTAACTATGTTTATTAAAAAATTTCAATGATATTTAAGTTTATTATGCATTTTTTTAAATAAAAATTCTATTAGAAAATATAAGATGTGTGTGTCCATTTACTTATTTGTTGAAATCCATTCATATTGAACTCAATGATATTTAAGTTCATTATGCATTTTTTAAATAAAAAATCTATTTAGAAAAAATAAGGTATATATATATATGCCAGGATATTAAAAGAACAAGGTCTAATATTTAATTATCAACCCCTAAACCTAGCTAAACAAACACTATATTTCATACATATTAATCGACCCTTGTGCAAGATTTGGAAAATAAAATAAGGTACAATGAAAAGGAAATTACAATGAAGTTCTTAGAGAGGGAAAATGTTCTTTTTATTTATTGACCTTGGGGTCATATAGCATGTAATGATGCACTTCTTTTTCTTCTTTTTCCTAATTGATATTCAACTCATATAGCTAAGAAGATAACATGAACCAAGTATGGTCTCTTCAAAATTGATATTTAGAGATCAATCATTTCTATAAGAAAGTAGAAGTGAAATCAATAGACCATATCTATTTGCATAGTATCCTAAATGCATTAGATTTTTTTAACAATTTTCTTAACATGAGGTATAAACACTTGTCTTCCACATGCATGAATCCTATAATCATTCATGCTCCCAAGGATAGTTAGGAGTTCATATTGTCTTCTAGAAATGAAATGGAGATGCAAGGAACCAAAAAATATAACCTGTATTGTTGCGTCGAACAAAGAAACTAAAAAAAATCAATTCATAATTTTGTTTCTAATAGTAAGAAACACCAATTCATAGTAAAATTTCTAGTGAGCACATATCAAGATTATTATAAATAACTCAGTGGAATTATCGTACTAATCTAGACAATAACATTCCATAGGAATATTTAGTAACAACTTATTATCAACCCACTTCTCCGTCCAAGTGTCGACACTTCATATGTTGGTACACAAAAGGACACTTTTGGATTGAAGGTTGCCTAAACACTATAGATGGGCATGACATGAGATGCATTCACTCTTCAACGAGCTTGCCATTTTACTTTTCTATGTGTGGATTGACATACGCGACTATGTCCATTGAAACTCGCGTACATACGCGACTATATTCTTTGACAACCCGCGTACTTTATGCAACTATGCTCATTGCAACCCATGTACAGATTTGTACGCGGGTTTCTCTTAAAGAAACTCGCGTGTCATACGCGAGTTTCCAGTATCAATAGTCATGTACACACCCATTCGACATTAAAAATAATAAAACACGATTAATGGAGATTTGTTGAGCCTTAATCATTAACCAACTCAACTGTCTCAACCTCCTCAACTTTCGAACTACTCTATTTCCCAAAAGTATAAATAGAGTCCTTGGGGAGGGCATTAATAGAATTAATCTGGGAGAGCAAAGTTATGCTGGTGGTATATGTTCAGAAGTCTTTGGAGCAGCAGAACTCAGAGTCCTGTGGTTGTAGAGGAGTCCTTGTCTCAGGCGTTGGGTTGTACACTTATCTCATTCACTATTGTTAATAAAGAGAATTCTTCTTCCAACTTTGTGTTGAATCTCTTTCATGTATCATGTTTGATGAATATTTTTGATTAAGCACTCTATTTATTGTTCATCTAACCTATCATATATATATGTATAAGATTGTACTTGGAGAATTTGCGCTTTGCAGGTGAAGGAGGTGCACCCATAAAAGCTTTGGAAAGAAGCAGAGCGGGAGAAGACAAAGCTTGGATCAACCATCAATAATCGGGTGAGTCCAACACATCTTCCTATTTCCTTTATGTACTTTAAAGCTGATTGTATGCAAGTTTTAGAAGTACGTTGGTAACCCCAGACCCTAGGTTATAAGGGTGTTTATTCCTGAACAACAGAACTGGCGACTCCGTTGAGGAGCCCAGACTGCTATGGGTTATTTCTGTAGATCAGTGACCAGTCTTTGCCTTGATTTTATGTGTGGTGTCTTGTCTTGGTTCATGCTTAGAGTGGTGTCTAAAGAACTTGAAATTTTTTCTTTTTATTAGAAAATTTTATACCTATACGCGGGTTTCTCTTATACACAGTTGTGTATAGAGGCCTACATAGGCGGGTTGCTCTTTAGGACAGTCGTGTATAGTACGCGGGTTTTCCTTGTACACAGTCGAGTACAAGCCTGACCTTTAAATTTTTTGGGTTAGGGTTTGCTTGTCCGTGTCCCTCTATAAATTTTGTTTGTTGGTTGGCCTTCTTTATAGACATTTCACTGTGAGTTTGATGACCTTGTTAGCCATACTTTGTGCTTTCTTGTAAATCCCTTGAGTCCTTATTTGTTTGGATTGTCTTTCTCTTAGCAACCTGAAGTGGATTTTCCTGTTGGGTTATAGGTTCAAGTGTTGGTTGTCTGAATCAGTGATTAGGGTTCTAGGCACCGTATATCCCATTCTATTTTCGGATAGTATTTGGTTTTCCACTTGCCTTTGTGTGATCTCAGTGATTTCCTTTCATTGTGTTTTCCCAAGCTAGGGTTCGAAGTCTTCCTTAGGTGGTTGATTTTTGGTCTTATTAATATGTTTACTTCACTTTGCTTACTTTATACAGTTAGTTTAATTCAAGCATACTCAAGTTTTGTGCATTTAGGTGCATATTAGTCTTTGAGCATTTTAAAAAGTGAAAATAAAACTTTTAGAAGCTTTTGCATAAAGTAGTTTTATTTTCAGTTTTTAGAATATAATCTCAAAAAACTACAAAAAATATAGTCTTAGTGTTCTCTTTATCGTTGCATTTTCATCAATTTACATTTACAAAGAAAAAGAAAGCTTGTTTTTTAAGTGATAATTTGCTTTGGAAGTATACACCTTTGCTTTTTATATTTCTTATTGAGTCAAAAACATCATAGTCTTTCACTCCACTTGCCTTCTGAGTAAAAATAGCCCTTAAAATGAACGCAATAATTAAAATTTATTAGTAATTTTTATTTTTTAGGGCCATACACCTACTAGCTTAGGCTAAACTTGTGGGGTAGGAAGTTTAAACTTCCCATAAGTATTTAAATTCAGACATAGTGGGATAATTGATAGGTAAATCCTTCTCTTTATTGATAGTATCTAGGAAGCTCCTCTCAAACGAGATTCAAGCACGAGGCCGCGTGGAGGAATTGGACTAACGAGATAACCCTCTGATTCCTTGTCGAAACGTAAATTAGGATTTTTACGCATCTGAGGATTCTGTCCTAGACAGAGTTTCGGGCTCAGCTACCCTGCCCATGCGTACGAATCAGGCTTGCGACTGTCCCCCCAGACTGTTGGTATAGTTAAGGTAGCCTCTAGTCTCTTGACATCTAGGGTTCATACATAGGTAAACCGGAAGGCTATTTCTGGTTCACCTGGAATGGGCTTGGAAGGTAACCCTTGTTGAAAGTGTAGGAGGGCGGTGGGTGATTCCTCCACTTGTGCCTAAGAACCTCTTCAAGGACGCCAAGTAACTGTTCTTCAGCTTTCTTCGGGAAAGTATATCTTTAACCCTTGTTGACTGTTGAGAATTTAGGAATTTTCGTAGTGATTGCTCTGTGGTTTGTCTGTGTTTAGCCGACCTTAGGGTTTGAATTGTCAAATTTACAATCGTGGAGGACCAACCTATTAGAAGGTCACGAAGGTTGCAAAACCTTCCTCCTCTCATCACATTGGAACCTCCACCTCCACCTCAAAGGCAGAGATTTGACATAGACGGTTCATTTGAACCGATAGGAGTAAGTGAAGTTTCGAGTGAACCAGAACTTAGGGGAAACCGTTTTGATTTTAACACAGTTGAGATAGAAGACTTGAAGGCTAACGAGCTTGCAAGGAATTTTAATACACCCTTGACTGACTTAAACGATCTTGTGATTGTCCAGGTTCGTCCTTTTGATCCACCCATTTTTTGTGTCCCTGTGGGTAGGATAATGTCTACTACAGGAGAAAGCTCTTTTGTTTTCACCTTAGCCACTCCGACTGAAGGGGTACTACCTCCCCCAGCAAGTGCCCCTAGATCTAGTATACATACTACGCCCTTAACTCCAGCGAGCCGGGTGGTTCAACCACCGGTTCCCATAAGCCTAGTAGGTGCTTTTGGTGGCATGGTTACTGGGATTCCTAGTATACCTACTGTTCCTTTCTCTTTCACACACACTGCCCAGAGTGGTCCGGTTGAATTTTTTTTTTAAGAATCCACTACAAAAAATAATAAAGAATGAAGGACGCTCGTTCATTATTAAAGTTATGCTTCCAAAAATAAAAAATAAAAATACATGTGGGGTAATACAATAAAATAAAAAATAAAACCAAATAAAAAGTTATTTCTTATCATAAAGAATTATTTAACCAAATAAAAGTTATTACTGATAAACTAAAAAAATAAAAAAACATAGATCAATTTTAAAGGAAGATCTATCGAGGAGAGATAGGGATTAAATTTCTTAAGGTGTTGATTTTTTTGGATGTGTAAAAAGATTAAGATGCTTCATAGATCTAAGTTTAAAATGGATCAATCTCGGTATTATAGTAATTAAAAAGTTAGTCTTGAGGTATGTTTTAAGGATGATAAGAGAGTGATCTAGTGATCCACTTATGTGTGCAGAAGGAGTGCAATGCAAGCCTCACACATTGAACCACTACCTCTAGGTGCACCCATGGCAACCTCAAAGGCCAAATTCCCTCAAGGAAATTGAACCTTGGTCACCAATGAAAAAACTCTAAGAGCTAGTGTCTTAGCTTAATGATGACAACAAAATGAGATTTTATCCACATATATTTTACATATAGTAAAGTAGTTTAAAATTAATTTAAAAAAAAAACATAGTTTCATTATAAGTAGACTATGTTATGACCACATGGGATAACAACTTTACTAAGTTGACATTATTAGTAAACTCTCTCTAAGTAACTAAAACCTAATCTTCCTTAAGACTAATCTATACAATTAAAAACCTATAATCCAAAGATATGTGGCAAGGTGAGAAGTCTATCCCTATTCAATTAAAAACCTAAAACCCAAAGATATGTGGCAAGGTGAGAAGTCTATCCCTTTAACTGTGACAATATCAACCTCTCATTTTCAAAGTAATAAAGAAGAAAAAATATCATTCTCACTCAAAAATATTATTCCACAACATTATATCTAATTATTATTAATATTGAATAAAAAATATACAAACAAATAACTTAGTTTTTCTAAACATATTTTGATGCCAATCCCATCAAAATTCACTTCTACCATCTTAAATTCCTTCCAGGATGAAATTGTACATTACCCATTTATATCTTATTTAATTAAAAAAAGACAACACTAAATCAAAAATAAAAATACAACTTTATCCATTTATATCTTATTATACCTGCCTCAGCAGGTATATTGTAATCGATCGAATTCAAACCGCGTTGACTTTGGGTATTAGTTGGTGCATATCGATGCATATTTAAAAGATTAAAATCTCTATTCCAAAGTTTAACTTTGTAACGTGAAAAATAGCAATTTTTAAATTTATTAAAATTGTATTTATTTGTGTTGCTATTGGTTAAGCAGGGATGATGTCATCCTCGAAGTTTGCTATCTGGATTTGGGTCGACACCTGGTAACAATGACATCATATGTAACTTTTCACCTACCATCATATGTAACTTGTCGTTGAAAGGAACGACGGAGCTGAGCCAGGTGGAACGAAGACATGAAAGGAACGACGGAGCTGAGCCAGGTGGAACGAAGCCATGTAATGGTGTTTTTGCAGACTGGGAAAAGAATGAGCGCCATATTAAACTTTAAAGTTTCTGGAGCGCCTTTCGCAGTACACACACAATATCCCATGACATCAAACCAGGACCTTTGCCGGTACTGAAAAAATTTCCAAAGGAAAAGTCCAACACAGATTAACAACCATAGAGAAACAATCCAGACACGTTTCCAATTGCTTCGGGCTAGAACTCTTGCTTTTCTTAGCATGTTTTGCAGATATCGTTTCTTTCTTGGAGGCCCTAGAGATTGGCTGTAATTCTGGTAGTATTCGCTTCGCAATCCTTCCTTGAACAGAGTTTCGAGCTCGGACAGCTGCCGGGACACGGTTATAATCGACAAGTCATGTAAACATTATGCATGTGAAACAAATATCACGAGAAAATTCATATATTCAGTTTTTGAATTATAAATAACATAATAATAAAATATACCTCCGCTTTCATTGTAGTGCATATAACTCACCAAGACCTTCAGGTAGTTTTAGCAAACTGCATCCAGTCAGATCCAGTCTTGTCAACTGATATAAAAGTTTAATTTCTTCTGGCAGCATGAATAGTCCCACAAATTCTTTGAGCTCCAAACTTCACAGGTTCTGTAGCTTTATCACCACCTGTGAAGTTATTTCGAGACCTGAGCAATAACTTGTTTGACATATCTCGAGGTTTCTCAGCATTGGAGGAATATTCTGCGAGGACACACAAAGAGTGCCATTAGACTCCTGGATCCTCTTCTTTCATGACTTTCAGTTTCCTCACAATAGAAATTAAACCCCATGTATATATACATCTATAGCAGGAACAAATTTAAGCTTGCCTCTGCCACATTGAAACTCATCTCCTGTCTGCTTCCATTCTGCAAGAACTTAAGCTGGTCGAGAAATCTATCCCCATCATCACCTTGCTTCAACCCACAAACACAACTGCATGCAATAACCTGATTACATACACAGAGCCACAGAATGGTAAATTCACAACCCACAGTGATATATCCACACAGAACACACTACACAGAAATGGATTATTTACATACAAGATAGATGATTTTACAGCCCACCCATCAGGGCCACCACCCTGCTTCAATTGAAAAACCTAACTGCATGCAAAAATCTAACGACATATATACAGCGACAGGATGTATTCAGAATTCAGAATGATATATACAGATCACACAAGATATACATGAATGAGATATAATAGACAGGTGGTTTTACAGTGGGATTTAATGTTATTTTTGAATACCACTATGATTATAAGAATACCGATGTAGCAGAAACTAAGTAACATAAATGGTATCAGGATTGATGGTCCATAGTCTATGTAACATACCTGGTATCAGGATTGATGGTCCACAGGCTAAGTCCCTCCAAAGAGTGCCCAATGATAGCAGAAACAGAAACAGACATGAGATTGGCCTCTACATCAGTCCCAGCGTCATATTCTGCAATATGGATAAGGATATCCAACATACTGGCCATGCCAATATATTGTTTCCTAACAGAGCCGGTGAGCTTGTCTGACTCCAATATCATGGAACCCCCGGCTCCTATCCATTGCCCAGGCGGGGCTGCCACTGGTACAGCCACTATGTTGTTTGCAAGCAGTGCATTGAGAGTGTCAGCTATACTCACCGTGTATGGCACCTCCACCAGCCTGCGCTTGTTTTGAGTGACCTACTTCACTCTCGTGCTCTTCAATATCAGATCGACTTTCATCTTTTCTTGCTCTTGATATTTCTGCGCCATTCTCAATTCTCACCATCCGCTACCTCCACTGCAAAAAGACGAGAATGGAGCTGCCTTTTTGCTACATGGCCACTGTGATTTTCCTTCTCACACTCGTCACTCGAAACCGCCACGTATGGAGAGCAATTTGCTAATGTGTACGTTTATAATTGCACTACGGTTTTTATGGCATCGTTTTAGGTCCAGATAACCTTCTAAAACTCCCTTTTCTTAGCGAGCTTGGTTATAAATCTTGTGTTTTGATGGCATTGTTTTAGGTCTAGATAACCTTCTAAAACTTCCTTTTCTTCACCAGGTTGGTTACAAATCTTGCTTCCAAATATTCTCTAATTTAATGAATCCAAATATACCTTTCAAAATACTCCTCAATAGTTATATGGTAGTAATGGATGGAATCTCCTTGTCAAAATTCCACTCTAAGAAGTTTTAACGAAACTCACCACCAAATGGCCAAGCTCTTTCTTGGTATATGCAAATAAATAGAAAGCTATATGCAAAAGAAAATTAATATGACATTTAGTATTGAAACTAAAAAAAATCATTCGAATGGAATTTGTGTTAACATATATTAGATCGTAAATATCATACCAACATGTATTTTTTTGAAAACAATATTGAGCGTCTCGGATTTCAATCAAGCATTCACTCTTCACTAGTAGATATTTTTATTCAAATGGTGCTTCCAAGTTTATGGTATGCAATTGCAAGGACTTATAGACAACTTTGAGGAAATTCGACACTTTTTCATAGTCAATTCTAATTGTATTGGGAGTAATGAGGTTTTTACAATTGAGTATAGGGAGATATTGTAATGTGTAATGTTGTGTAACATTATGTAACATAGTGTTCTTATAATAAATAAATAAAAATTTAAATGATGTTATCTTAAACAAACAAACAAAAAAGATTAAGTTATATTGATTTGATCTTAAACCTAGATATATCAAGAATCCAGAGGGATTTAAATTATCTTGAGGTGTAATGTTTTTCTTAATGTATAAAAAAATTAAGATAAAACACATTTACACCTAAAAAAAATTGGATCCTTGTTGGTGTTTGATAGATCCAATTTAAGATGGATATATGTTGATATGATATACACAAACGTTGCTACCATATTTTCTTGATAAAGAAAAGCATAAACAACTCTACAGTGTTCAATAATGACGAATGTCATAATTTAGTAACATATTATAATAGGATATAATTATATTATAATTCTTTTAATATTATAATGTGA
>LPNX010304502.1:31003-48294 GCA_001517045.1 Pseudotsuga menziesii | reverse complement strand
AAATTATAAATTTATAATAAAATATAAATAAACTATTCTCACAACAATGAGATTAATTTATAGTCTTATAAGTTATTATTTCTCATTTCCTATTTATGCCAGTCTATAAAAAAAACTTGCATATTTGTATAACATTATAAATTTATAATAAAATATAAATAAACTATTCTCACAACAATGATATTAATTTATAGTCTTATAAGCTATTATTTCTCATTTCCTATTTATGCTAGTCTATAAAGAAACTTGCATATTTTTATAACATAAGTCAAGAATATTACTAGAAGTATGTAAGGAAGCTTGAATATGCTTGTTTTATGCTACATTGCAATAACCTATATCGTATTTAAATGGACATTTTTTAATTCGTTTTTGTTTTAATTTCTTTCAAATTGTAATTATATTTGTTTTATCATATATTTTTATAGCAAAATTATCCTATTGCTATATATTTTCAATCTCTTCTTAGGAGGCAGGTACTAAGCAACTTTGTTGCTTATTCCACTTGTTTAATTTAAAAAAAAACAATACTAAATCAATAATAAAAAAACAACTTTCGCTACAATATTTCATTTATATCTTATTTAATCAATAAAAAATACAATACTAAATCAATAATAAAAAAACAACTTTCACTACAATATTTGCCCGACCGAATTCTAACATATAAAACAAAACCTTTTTAATGCATTTCAAACTATTATTGTCATACCCAATTGTTCTAAAAAAAAAAAATAAGCTAGTCAACAAATAGATAAATGTATATGTATTTTTTTAAATGATAAAATAAATCAAATAGATAAATGTATTTTTTTTTAATGAGAAAATAGATCACATAGATAAATGTATTTTTTTTAAATGAAAAAATAGATCACATAGATAAATGTATTTTAAACCTTCATATTTTAAATTCATAAATATAGTCAAATCACATTTCATGGGAGAAGAGTGAGTGGAAAAAAAAAGGAAATGTGGAACCTTGGTTGGAAAAGACAAATATGCACATATAGTATAAGCCTCTAGATTGGCCACACATCTACATTTGGGGAAAAGGATATGTTGTGTGTAGAAGCAAAATTTGTAAGTTTACTTTTTCAAGTAAACTTTATTTTTTTCAAGTAAACTTTATTTTTCTTATAGTCATCTTTTCTAACTATTTTATTATTGTTTAAATTGTAGTTGCAGGTATTCAATACTAACTTGTTGGAAGATGATAAAGTATTTGCTTCATGCTATGGTGTATCTTCTCTCATCCATCAAAAGATTAAAGACCTATTGCTGGTTATGGGGTAAATTTTCACCTAGAAATTCTTTGCTCTAAATAAAGGTTAATGATATGAAACAAATACATGTTGAAAGTTTCTTTGAATACAATTTGTAGGTATGTTGATATTATCTTGTATGTTTCTTAGGGACAATGAAAAAGAAGAGGAAAATGAATTTTGATTCGTGCTTCAACCTTATCATATGCTCATGTTGAATCCACATGGATTAAAAGGTTAGTTCATTTCAATTATTTTGACAAGCAATACAGTACTTTAGTTATGAAATGCCATTAAATGCATAACCTCTTTATGGTTTTCTACAATTAAGTTAAAGCTATTGTTTATGTTTTTTTCTCATTCTTTTCTTTGTATTTTTATTCTTTATAAAAAGAAGTCATCATGTTTATAATTTTCTTTATGAATTTGGCTATGCAGGTGATGACACGATTTGTGAAAAAAATTAAGGATGAGCAAGATTTGTGAAAAAATTAAGGATGAACAATAACAATAAGCTTAAAATGAATTATTAGTTTTATCTTTCATTTTTCTTAAAAAAACAAATTTTAAAACAGTCTTCCATTATATTATCATTATCAATTATAAATTTAGTTGGAAAATCATTATGGTTTTTATTGTGTTCATTTAATGTATTGAATTATCCAATTTTTTAAATAATGGATTAAACCAATTAAACTATATCGAAATGCTTTAATAAACATTTCATATATATATATATATATTATATTTTTTCTAAAAAAACAATTTTCAAAACATAATATTCCATATTTTTTCTTTAAAAACAATTTTGAAAAACATTACCTTCCATTTTATTAATTTTATGCGAATCATAGTTTTACAATTATAAACTATAAATTATAAAATTGGTTAAACCAATATTATGGTTTTTATCATGTTGATTTAATATATTGAGTTTTATATTTTTTAAATGATAGATTAAAACCAAAGAAATTATTAAAAATGATTTAATAAGCATCTTTTAACCTTGTTAATATATATATATTTTAGCTTTTTTTCACCTTTTATTACCATAAAATCTTAATCCATGTTGGATTGTTTTTGGTGTTTTGCACCATAAAATTTAAATCCACCTAGGATTGGTTTTGGTGGTTTGCACCATACACCATGTAATGCCACATATTCATATAACACCAAAATCAACTTTTTACAAACACCACTTTTGCACCATAAATCTTCGCACCATTTTTGTATCCCCACATTAACACCACTTTTGCACCATTATTTGAAAATTGAGGATTTCTCAAATCCTTTACAAATAGTGGTGCTAATGTGAGGTTAAAATGCCCTTTTTCTTGTAGTGAGTGGGGACGAGCAGGTCGATGTAGAGGCAAGAAGAGGAGGCGAGTGATGGAGCTGGGGGAGTGGAGGGAGCACAGAGGGTGTGATGGTAGGAGTTGTATGCAGAGGCAAGAGTAAATATGTGTGGGACTGGAGGATAGATTTGAAGTGTAAAGCAAGCGCGGGTGTGACTACGATGTGAATGTGAAGGAGAGCTGACAACGTGTGAGGAGTGGGGGTAGGGGGGGAGACGAGATGTGCAGGGTTTTGGAAAGATGACAGCGTGGGTACAAGTGGAAAGGGGGAATGCATAGATGGGAACCCGGTGGATGGAAGTATTTTTTTTTAATAGGATAAGGTGGTTAAAGACCTAATTTTAGGGAAACCCAAGAAATTTTAGACAAGTTCTGAATTTATCCAAAAGCTGAAGTAGAGATTCCCAGGAAGGGGATTTATACCGCTGAAACAAAGAAACTCCGTTTCTTACGGGAAAATCCAATGTAAATAAAATAAAACATCCTTGTATGGATAATAAAATATATTTGATAAGATAAGTGATGATATTACATTTACAATGATGGGTCTTATATAATCCCATCGTGCCCTTACTAAGAGGCATGTGTCTTGATTTATTTAATTAATGAATTATTAGCATTAATATTAATGATATTATTTATATATGTATTATATATATAACATGTGCAATATGGTGGTGTCATGGATTCATGTTAATGTATGCACGAAAACCTTATTGTAGCATAAAAGAGTTCTAAAATATTAATTGTTTGCACATAAAGCATGGAAATGGAAATTTGTCTCCACATATTTTTTTTTTGTCAAAGTCTGTAAGAAAATCCTTATATAGTCATCATTGAGGAGATCATGGAAGCTAGAAATACATATACTTGTATTTCCTAAGACCTTTGGGCCATTTCTAACAATAGTTTTGAACAAGAACGTGGGTATGATGCTTGTTGCTATAAATTGCTAGATCTTAACATACATTTCCCTAAGTGATCATTTATTTGCATGTACCAAGGAGTTGGGATGAATTCCATAGTTTTGAGGAATTGTGTATACATGTATTAAATGTGTCTGCAATATAGTGAATGCTAGTAGATGCAAAGGAAATAAATAGAACAAAACAATTACTAAAATAACAAGAATGATAATTTGGGTTGTGTTGCTTGATATTGCAATTTTTGTGATGTTGAAGTGTATAGGTGCATGAATATAAATATAATAATTTTATAATTAGGTAAAATTTAGGATATGCTTATAATTCAAATAAGAGGACATGATGGCAGGTGATAAAGATTGTTGAATGCATCTTGAAGTTGCATTGAATTAATGTTCATGGTGTATGGATTAGTTTTTTGGAACATATGATTTGGTAAATTAATAGGTCAAAGTTTCATAGATTGTATGTATGAATTCCACGCCAAACAATAAATCTTTGATTTGTAACATTTACAGAGACACAACAATATGATCGGTCAATTGAATTGTGAAAGAAATTGAAAAACACATAATATACTAGAAATGTGGAAGAGCGAGACTTAAAGGATAAAGTGTGAGGAAGAGATGCACTTTCCTCCTCTTCCCTGGAATTCTTTTCTTGAGCCCTATTAAATTTCTATTTTCAATAGGTTTGGAGTGGCTTGTGGGTGACCACTTTGTGTGGGGAGGTGATGATATGGGGTTTCAAAGTGGAGGTGAGGTGTTCTCAAAAATCGCATGGGCTCTTTGTATTTTTTTCCCTTTTTCTATCTATGATAGTTGGATCTATGGTGTATCCTCACTTTGGTGCTTGTGTTCCTCATGATTAATGTCTTTAGTGTTGTAGAGGTCATTCCATCTCTTGTTTGACTATGCACATTATTTATTTGTTTGTTGATATAGCTCATCCTCAGGATTCAACCCTATTGACACTTAGTGTGTACCATCTCTTATCGAGTACTGGGAAGCGAAGGTTGGGTGGTGGATTATAGTGGATAGGCTACTTATTGGCTTGGATCTATTACGGTATTTTATTCTTTTGTGGTGGCTTGAGGGCATGGCCTTATTTGGGATTGGTTGTTGCTAATGATAGATATAATTCTTATGTATAGATAGGTGGTTGGTTCCATTAACTCTCCTCTACCTCCAACCCTAGTATATTTTTGCTCCTTTTGTTTATGCCCTTTCCCTTGAATGGGATCATAGGGTTTGTATCTAGTTATGACCATGAGAGAGTGTCATCCCCACACCGTATATTGTATTTTCTTAGGGGAATTATTATCTTTAGACACATGTCATTTCCTTACACGTTGTTAGTGCTTATAAAGGGACAATTTCTTTTGGTCTTTTTTCCTGCTCATCCAATTGGTTCTAGCTAATAGCTAACTCATGCTTGTGGATGCGTTCTTCAATGAAATGATTTGTGTTGTTGTAATATATGATTTTTAAGTAGAGTTTAAAAGAATAATTTTGAAGAAAAAAGGTTCAATGATTAATATTTGAAGTAAGAGTAAGTAATGATAGGTAGTTAGTATTAGTAACAAGATCATGGGATCATTACACTATGATAACATCATAAATATTTCATAGCTCCTCCAATAGCCAAATAAGAAAGATCCCAATTTGATTCATCTAAACCCTCATGAATGATGGATTATCAATAAAAAAAATACAACTAGGTTACAATTTCATATGCTAATATACATATAGTTTTTCATGATGCAATTTATCGCTTAATCTATTTATAATGATATATACAATCAACATATAAAAAAAACATAATTAGTAGGATTAGGACCCATGTTGTGACCATTTACTTCCTTTGTTGAATTTCAATCATATTTAACTATGTTAATTAAAAAATTTCAATGATATTTAAGTTTATTATGCATTTTTTAAAATAAAAATTCTATTAGAAAATATAAGATGTGTGTGTCCATTTACTTATTTGTTGAAATCCATTCATATTGAACTCAATGATATTTAAGTTCATTATGCATTTTTTAAATAAAAAATCTATTTAGAAAAAATAAGGTATATATATATATATATATGCCAGGGTATTAAAAGAACAAGGTCTAATATTTAATTATCAACCCCTAAACCTAGCTAAACAAACACTATATTTCATACATATTAATCGACCCTTGTGCAAGATTTGGAAAATAAAATAAGGTACAATGAAAAGGAAATTACAATGAAGTTCTTAGAGAGGGAAAATGTTCTTTTTATTTATTGACCTTGGGGTCATATAGCATGTAATGATGCACTTATTTTTCTTATTTTTCCTAATTGATATTCAACTCATATAGCTAAGAAGATAACATGAACCAAGTATGGTCTCTTCAAAATTGATATTTAGAGATCAATCATTTCTATAAGAAAGTAGAAGTGAAATCAATAGACCATATCTATTTGCATAGTATCCTAAATGTATTAGATTTTTTAAACAATTTTCTTAACATGAGGTATAAACACTTGTCTTCCACATGCATGAATCCTATAATCATTCATGCTCCCAAGGATAGTTCGGAGTTCATATTGTCTTCTAGAAATGAAATGGAGATGCAAGGAACCAAAAAATATAACCTGTATTGTTGCGTCGAACAAAGAAACTAAAAAAAATCAATTCATAATTTTGTTTCTAATAGTAAGAAACACCAATTCATAGTAAAATTTCTAGTGAGCACATATCAAGATTATTATAAATAACTCAGTGGAATTATCGTACTAATCTAAACAATAACATTCCATAGGAATGTTTAGTAACAACTTATTATCAACCCAAATGGCACTTCTCCATCCAAGTGCCGACACTTCATATGTTGGTACACAAAAGGACACTTTTGGATTGAAGGTTGCCTAAACACTATAGATTGGCATGACATGAGATGCATTCACTCTTCAACCAGCTTGCCATTTTACTTTTCTATGTGTGGATTGACATACGCGACTATGTCCATTGAAACTCGCGTACATACGTGACTATCTTCTTTGAAAACCTGCGTACAGTACGTAACTATGCTCATTACAAGCCGTGTACAGATCTGTACGCAGGTTTCTCTTAAAGCAACTCGCGTGTCATACGCGAGTTGCCAGTATCAATAGTCACGTACACATCCATTCGACATTAAAAATAATAAAACACGATTAATGGATATTTGTTGAGCCTTAATCATTAACCAACTCAACTGTCTCAACCTCCTCAACCTTCGAAACTGCCGTATTTCCCAAAAGTATAAATAGAGTCCTTGGGGAGGGCATTAATAGAATCAATCTGGGAGAGAAAAGTTATGCTGGTGGTATATCTTCAGAAGTCTTTGGAGCAGCAGAACTCAGAGTCTTGTGGTTGCAGAGGAGTCCTTGTCTCAGGCGTTGGGTTGTACACTTATCTCATTCACTATTGTTAATAAAGAGAATTCTTCTTCCAACTTTGTGTTGAGTCTCTTTCATGTATCATGTTTGATGAATATTTTTGATTAAGCACTCTATATATTGTTCATTTAACCTATCATATATATTTTTTTAAGATTGTACTTGGAGAATTTGCTCTTTGCAGGTGAAGGAGGTGCACCCCTGAAAGATTTGGAAAGAATCAGAGTGGGAGAAGACAAAGCTTGGATCAACCATCAATAATCGGGTGAGTCCAACACATCTTCCTATTTCCTTTATGTACTTTAAAGCTGATTGTCTGTAAGTTTTAAAAGTACGTTGGTAACCCCAGACCCTAGGTTATAAGGGTGTTTATTCTTGAACAAAAGAATTGGCGACTCCGTTGGGGAGCCCAGACTGCTATGGGTTATTTCTGTAGATCAGTGACCAGTATTTGCCTTGATTTTATGTGTGGTGTCTTGTCTTGGTTCATGCCTAGAGTGGTGTCTAAAGAACTTGAAATTTTTTCTTTTTATTAGAAAATTTTATACCTGTACGCGGGTTGCTCTTATACACAGTTGCATATAGAGGCCTACATATGCGGGTTGCTCTTTAGGATAGTCGTGTATAGTACGCGGGTTTCCCTTGTACATAGTCGAGTACAAGCCTGACCTTTAAATTTTTTGGGTTAGGGTTTGCTTGTCCCTGTCCCTCTATAAATTTTGTTTGTTGGTTGGCCTTCTTTATAGACATTTCACTGTGAGTTTGATGACCTTGTTAGCCATACTTTGTGCTTTCTTGTAAATCCCTTGAGTCCTTATTTGTTTGGATTGTCTTTCTCTTAGCAACCTGAAGTGGATTTTCCTGTTGGGTTATAGGTTCAAGTGTTGGTTGTCTAAATCAGTGATCAGGGTTCTAGGCACTGTATATCCCATTCTATTTTTGGATAGTATTTGGTTTTCCACTTGACTTTGTGTGATCTCAGTGATTTCCTTTCATTGTGTCTGCCCAAGCTAGGGTTTGAAGTCTTCCTTAGGTGGTTGATTTTTGGTCTTATTAATATGTTTACTTCACTTTGCTTACTTTATACAGTTAGTTTAATTCAAGCATACTCAAGTTTTGTGCATTTAGGTGCATAGTAGTCTTTGAGCATTTTAAAAAGTGAAAATAAAACTTTTAGAAGCTTTTGCATAAAGTAGTTTTATTTTCAGTTTTTAGAATATAATCTCAAAAAACTACAAAAAATATAGTCTTAGTGTTCTCTTTATCGTTGCATTTTCATCAATTTACATTTACAAAGAAAAAGAAAGCTTGTTTTTTTAAGTGATAATTTGCTTTGGAAGTATACACCTTTGCTTTTTATATTTCTTATTGAGTCAAAAACATCATAGTCTTTCACTCCACTTGTCTTCTGAGTAAAAATAGCCCTTAAAATGAACGCAATAATTAAAATTTATTAGTAATTTTTATTTTTTAGGGCCATACACCTACTAGCTTAGGCTAAACTTGTGGGGTAGGAAGTTTAAAATTCCCATAAGTATTTAAATTCAGACATAGTGGGCTAATCGATAGGTAAATCCTTCTCTTTATTTATAGTATCTAGGAAGCTCCTCTCAAACGGGATTCAAGCATGAGGCCGCGTGGAGGAATTGGATTAAGGAGATAACCCTCCGATTCCTTGTCGAAACGTAAATTAGGATTTTTATGCATCTGGGGATTCTGTCCTATACAGAGTTTCGGGCTCAGCTACCCTACCCATGCATACGAATTAGGCTTTCAACTGTCCCCCCAGACTGTTGGTATAGTTAAGGTAGCCTCTAGTCTCTTGACATCTAGGGTTCATACATAGGTAAACTGGAAGGCTATTTCTGGTTCACCTAGAACGGGCTTGGAAGGTAACCCTTGTTGAAAGTGTAGGATGGCGGTGGCCGGTGATTCCTCCACTTGTGCCTAAGAACCTCTTCAAGGAAGCCAAGTAATTGTTCTTTAGCTTTCTTCAGGAAAGTATATCTTTAACCCTTGTTGAATGTTGAGAATTTAGGAATTTTCATAGTGATTGCTCAGTGGCTTGTCTGTGTTTGGCTGACCTTAGGGTTTGAATTGTCAAATTTACAATCGTGGAGGACCAACCTATTAGAAGGTCACGAAGGTAGAAAAACCTTCCTCCTCTCATCACATTGGAACCTCCACCTCCACCTCAAAGGCAGAGATTTGACATAGACGGCTCATTTGAACCGATAGGAGTAAGTGAAGTTCCGAGTGAACCAGAACTTAGAGCAAACCGTTTTGATTTTAACACAGTTGAGATAGAAGAATTGCAGGCTAACGAGTTTGCGAGGAATTTTAATACACCCTTGACTGACTTAAACGATCTTGTGATTGTCCAGGTTCGTCCTTTTGATCCACCCACTTTGGTGTCCCTATGGGTAGGATAATGTCTACTGCAGGAGAAAGATCTTTTGTTTTCACCTCAGCCACTCCGATTGAAGGGGTACTACCTCCCCCGGCAAGTGCCCCTAGATCTAGTATACATACTATGCCCTTAACTCCAGCGAGTCGGGTGGTTCAACCACCGGTTCCCATAAGCCTAGTAGGTGCTTTTGGTGGCATGGTTACTAGGATTCCTAGTATACCTACTATTCCTTTCTCCTTCACACACACTGCCCAGAGTGGTCCGGTAGGATCCTTGACTTTTGTCTAAGGATTTCCTTGGAATGAGGGGCATATTCCTCCATCCACTCCATACGTAGTCCCATCACCCTCTCATGTAGGAGTGCAGTTCGAAAAAACTAACCCTTACAGGAAAGGTTTTCAAACTCTGGTCTCGGCCCCGTTCACGAGCTCTCCCTTTTCGATGTTTAGCGGAGGGATACCTAATCCTATTTTTCAAACCCCAGTTTCAACTTGGACAGCCAGAACCTCTTATACTGCACCTCCCACCCATAATCCTGTGGCTTATGGATGGAATCCATTCCAAAGCAACCCATCCACTTCGCAACCAGCGGTGGGGGGCAACCCCACCTTCACTTATGGGAATTTGGGGGCAAGTCCCTCTAATCCCCATTCTGGCACTTTTAGTGCTCTGGTTCGACCTAAGCTTCCATTCCTGGCAATGTTAAACTTGCCAGATTTGTCTAAATTGATGAATGACCTGGTGAGGCATGATCCCTCCTGGCCACCGGTCCCCACCAAATTGCCCTCGGACATCCCAAAATTCGAAGGCAAAGTTGGTGAAGTTCCTGGGGCTCATGCCACCACTTTTCATTTATGGTGTTCTTCTAATTCACTGAATGAAGATTCAGTTAGGTTGAGGCTGTTCCAAATAACCTTGATGAGTACTACAGCAAAATGGTACATTGAGTTTTCTTCTGTTGCATTCAGTAGTTTTTGGGACTTGGATAATGCATTCCTTAGCCAGTTTCAACTTTCGGTTCGATACAATTTCAGAACGGACTTGTTATTTACCTTTTGACAGAACAAGGCTACCCACATCTTGGATCACATCCAAGAGTGGAGGAGGCAGAAGAGCCTTATTAAAGCCACTATTCCTCTTGAGTTTTTATTAGAATGGTTCCTCAAATCATTATTGCCTTATATATCTAAGGACGTATCTACTTCAGGAGTGATGAATGAGGAAGAAGCTATCCTCAGGGCCCAACAATTAGATTTGATCTACTCTCAATATGGGATCTTGTATGAGATTATCCCTGAGGCATCGAGGCCAACTCACAATGCAGAGAAGCCTAAGCCTGGACCCCATGCCGATGGTGTGGTTGGGTCTGTTAATTCTCCCACTGTAGAATCTTTGGCCAAACAGCTTCATCAACTATCCGTTAAACATTCTACGGCGAAGGCAGAAAAGGCTGCCCCCTCAACCCGAAATGAAAATGTTTTTTCACAGACCTCTCAAAAGGAAATCAGCAGCCTGGTGGGAAGAAGAAGAGAGGAAATAAAGGGCAGGGAAATCAAAACAAGCAGAAACCCGCAAATAGTGTTGATGGGGGCAAGAAAGAAAAGAAAAAGGTGAAATTCCCATGTAATTTGTGCCATGAGGATCACCTCACCCATATTTGTCCCCTTATGGAACAAGCCTAGAAGCTGTTAAAATCTCAACAACCGACTGTCCTGAAGGATTCGTTTCCCCAAGGGTAGAATTCTGCTTCAACTTCGAATGCAGCAGGGGGCACCCCAAATGCCCCTGACCCCAACTATATCAACATGGTTCTATCTTCAACTTTGCTACATACCAAGAATAAGAACTATGAGAAAGAGACCTCTGAGAAAAGTAAGTCTATAGGTGAAACTTCTAACCCTCTCATGATCGAGAAACCTACTGAAACTATGCCTAAGATACCGAAAGGTGTCTTTAAGAAGACCTTGCATAACCCTAATGCCAGGGCTGCATCCAACTACTCCATGGTTGAAGAATTAGCCTAGACACCTTGTGCAATGTCGGCTTTAGAGTTGTTATAGAGTTGGCTTGCCCAGCGGGATGCACTCTTAGCAGCTTTAGGCAGTATGGACTCATCGAGTCTCATGGCGAAATTTCACTTATTTGATGTCAAAATTTGCCTACCTTACCATGTAGCCTTATCAATAGATGTCATCCATGGAGGAAAGACCATTGGAAGGGCAGTTGTTGATGAGGGTGATTCTACATGCGTTATGTCCTTGTCATGTTGGAAAGCTCTTGGATCCCCAAAGTTGGTCCCGTCAAACACCCTGTATATTAATTTCGATTGAAGGTCATTCCATCCACATTGTATCCTACCAACTTTTGAAATTAAGCTGGCAGGGAAACCTGTGTCTATTAAGGTGGAGGTGATTGATGCACATTTGGACTATAATTTGCTTTTGGGAAGAAGCTGGACTTATGCCATGTCTGCTATTGCATTAGCCATCTTTCGGGTGGTAGTGTTTCCACACGAAGGGAAGTTGGTTACTATTGACCAACTCGATTTTACTCGAAAAGGCCACATGGAGTCTAATGAGTCCACTATGCCATTGGTTGATCAGGTCAAACCTGCTGCACAGAGCTTAGGGGCTGGAATGTACGCATCATTGATGGGCACATTCGATCTTCCAGCTCCTATTAATTATATAGGTTCTACTAGTGTGGGAAATTCCATTGCTACGCTTGTCGATAAGACTGATCCTCGGGTCCTCCCTACCCACCATGAACCTGAAGTGCCCCTATCAATAGTGGAAGTGGCCTACCAAGCTATCACCCAAACCACTGTTGATCCCATTCCAGTCCCTCTCACAGTCTCGGAGGAACTGGAAGAATCCTATCTGCCTACTTGGGCAGAAAACTCTTTGCATTTTGCGGACTGCTTAGATATGGTTTTACCTTCTGATGAAGCCATTCTGGAAGCCATGTGAGGACGCGATAAGGTCTATGAAGATCATCATCATCGATCCTATTTTATTCTAGAGCTAAACATGATAGAGAATCAAGAGTTTCATATGAGACTGGAAGATGCACGGGGTCTTCACTTAGTGAAACCATGCCATAGCACGTTCGTTCGTGGCATATGAAACAATACCCCTATTTTCAAAAAATATTGGAAAATACCTCCCAAAATCATTTTTTTTAACCCCCTCCCAATATGCCTTGCCGATTTTTAAAAACCCTGATTTTCCCTATATATTGCATGTATCCATTTTTTCATTTACATTTTTTATACCCCTTTATATTTCTACCTAAGGAAAAAAAAACTAAACACAAGAAAGGGCGACACTTGATAGGCGCCCTTAGGCAAATCACTTTATTAGGAATTAAAATGTATCACATGATGTCAAAACAAATAAGAGAGGGTTTATTTGTACCAATGTCAAACAATAGTGTGTTTTCCCCAAGAAGGGTTCAAAAATGAAACTTACACCATTTATAATTGCTTCTTTCCATCACATACTTTTTATCCAAGCACCATTTTGGTATCTAGGAGATTGTACAACTTCAGAAACAAAATTGATTTGGAATATTCAATGCATACTGTTAATATTTTTAGATTAAAAACAATATGAATTTAACAAGAGGAATGGATGAGTCGAGCTGACATCCATTTATCTAATGAACTTGTGAGCATTTAAAGCATAAATTCATGATGTCAAAATAGGCGACCTTTCAGCTGAAGATTGTATTTCCAGTTCAGATGTCTACCTCATCACCAAGTTCCTAGCGAAGTTTTACTCAAACAAATTCTTTATCGTCTACGGGGAAAAGAAAAAAAAATCAAGGGTTGTGACAAACAAGCAAGTTGGTCAGAAGACATAAACAAAAAGATGGAGAAGCAAAGTCAGCTAAAAAATATGAGCCAAATAACTAAACACCAGTAACATTATGAGCAATTTCAAATTTAGTCTTCAAACTGACAAATTTTCTTCAACATAGATTCAAGGCAAATTCTGGAGGTGTGACTCTAACAAAGCAACCAACCAAACTACATAAAAATATCTCCAACAACGCATTTTCAAAAGCACCATGATACATAACCCAATCTAGTGTACATAAATTATCTTGTAGACTTGGCATTAAAACTTTTGTGGTTGTATTAGAGTCATAATCGTCTTCACCAGCTTCATTTTCAGTTTGTAAATGAACCTGACAACCAATATGGTTTGACCATATGGAAAGGGTTCACCTTGTGAAGCCCAATGGGTTATCTCAATCAGTTCAAATAGGTTGTTTCAAGGTGGAGTTCACTGTAAGGTCTCCAGTTCTAGTCTGGCTGAGGTTCAAGTCCTGCTGAGTCTGACTGGGTTACCAACCACCATTGCAGCTAGTTGTTGAGCTGCCCTCCATCAAGATATTCCAGGGAAGAGGGGGAGAATCCCGTGAGGATTTTCTTGGAAAGAAAAGGATTTTATCTTGTGATATGGTTAATCGTATCCAAAGCCAAAGTTTGATTAAGCCCAATGTGTATGAGTGGATCAAACAAAATTAAATCTTACAACCTTGTTTCATTCATGACAGTCGAGTGGATCTAAATACCCAAGACAATGCTAAGTTTTATCTTTTCTACACCAATAGAATTAATAATTGAAAAGGAAACCCAAACCCATGAATGTACATAAGTTTTCAAGTGTATCAAGTTCAATGAAAAGAGTTTTTTGCATCAAATAAATTGATTTTCTATTCAAGAGTTAGGATTGCTTAATAAACAAGCAACGAACATTGTTTCCAAACTAAAATATTCATGGCAAAAAGGGAAAATGGCTTGCAATAGGCTATAATTATATTAGAATGCAGATATATGCAGGTGTACATATTGCTTATAACACATATTTCATTAAATTTGGAAATATTTTATTACAAGAACAATGCCAGAATTGAGTTTTTTTGTTATTTTGTAATTCTAGATCCACTGTTTAATTCCAAATTTAATGAAATATGTGCTTTATGTGATTATTGGATTTTACTGCATAAGAGATTTTAAACCCAACGTTTCAGATGAACTCTTCACTCATAATCAGGGAAACCAATCAGTTGGAAAGCAATGCTGCAGATGAGGAGTGCATCTATTTATTAATATAAGGTAGGAGGGAAAGTCATATGCTATGTGTAAGGTAGGACAGAAAGTCATGGGCTATATAATATATATAAGGTAGAAGGGAAAGGAGAGGAGTACAGTATCCTCCTCTCCTTTCCCTTCTACCTTGTATATAGCCTGAATTTCCCTCCTACCTTATACAAGCCCACTCAACACTGATTTCTATCTTACAGTTGGTTTCCCTGATGATGGGTGAAGAGTTCACATAAAATGTAGGGCTTAAAATCTTTTATGCAGTAAAATCCAAAACACACAAACAAGATGTGTAATTAAGCAAAATCTAACAATATAAACAACAGATTACAGACGCAGAGAAGATCAATGAAATACATGATTTACATTTTCTAGAGTGCTTGCTTTCATTAGGCATTTAATCCTATTTCCTTGAATGTTTGTTTACAACCTGTCCAGAAGCTCATTGCAATTTTGACAATATACAAAGCACTATATGCATGCTAGAAAATAACATAGATTGATAAGGGTCATATTAAGATACATCTTTCAGGTTATACAAATTCTTCCAACAATGATAGCTGTAGCAATTTCTGAACAACTCATGCTAACTGGAAAAGGTAACTCATCAATTATATATACCTAGGGCCTACCTGCTGGAGCAGCCAGTGGACTAGCCTTGCCAGATTTCATCCGTGCAGCTTTTGATTGAGCAAGCATCTCATCATAGTTCTGCAAGTCATTAAACAGGATGAAAAGATTTATCAATGTAGAATCAAAGAAAAGAACATAATGAGAAGGAAGTGTAGAATATGTTCAGCAACAATCCTGAAAACCTAGGTTAAATTTTAAGGAAAGACATTTAGTATAAATGAATTAAAAATGGTTAATGCTTACCCTTTTCTCTATGACCAAACCCTGTTTTGGGAGGATCTTATCAGCAATACCATAATCAATTGCTTCCTATGGGAAAACGTATCTTGATCTTTGAATATCCTTTGCAATCTCTTCTTGTGTTTTGCCAATTCCTTTTGCCAGTAATTCAATGTAATACTGTGTATTTACTTCCAACTCTTTTTCCTGAAGAAGACATAATTTCATCATCTGGCCTATAATAAGTATTAAGCACTCCTTTAAAAGGAGCTAAGTGAGCATTTACCTGTTACTTAAGAATGACTTTCGAGATTTCTTATGTAACATCTTAAAAAAAGGGAAAAATATTACCTTGATATACATATCGATGGAAGAACCACTGGATTTATTCACTACTGGCAGGTGCAGTTTTGTTATGATGGAAAAAAGACAGATCATCAGCATATTTTTTAACAAAGAATGACTAGATATATGAACCTACTAAGATTGCATAAATTACCAGAAAAAAAACACAAATCTTATTAACATTTTCAACTGTGTTTCTGACACTTGTGTATGAGTGACCCTTGGATTTTGATAGGATATCTTACTTTCAAGTTCCAATAGACCATATTGCAACAAGCTATGAGTGTGCCCTTGAACTTATTGAGAAACTGCATAAGCTTGAATGAAGTAGAGACTCACATAGTACACTTACTTGTTGAGCTAGGCATAAGAGCACGATTTCCCTTGGCTCCAAGTGACAAAAGCTTTGCTGCCTGGCCAAAGGCCATTCCACAGTTCAGTGTGTAAACCTTGGGCTTCACATACTGCATATAGGATATTTATATCAGCATCTGTAATTCTGGAGCCCTTGGAAAGTTGCAAGTTCAAAATAAATATGCTTCCCAATGAAATCCAACAAAGTGGTTGGAAGTGCTTCAAATATTTAAGGCTAAAGTTTCACCAATTCCTATAAAAACTACTTGGGAACCAAAATACCAAATATTGGAGGCCTTTATTGCTGTGTATTCCTATATATTAGGAATATACATTTTTTGTGATTTTCAAGATATTTAAAAACAGGATATGGCACCTCAAAAGACCCAAAGAGGACCTTGTGAGTGTCCTTGACAAAATTTTCATTTTTAATTTTGTGTTTCATGTCAATAAAGATCCATCTGTTCAACAATAACTAAAAGTTCAAAGTTTAATATTATTACGAGAATTCAAAGAGGGGGAGATTTAAAAGTCTTGTAAATGTCAAGTGCAAATTTCCTAAACTTCAAATTGCATTTTTCAATAAAAATAGAATTCAAAGCCATTAGTAAGCCTGTATTGAAAATTAAAATAGGAAAATATCAAAGCCATTTGTTCAACGCAATGATGGAGAGGAAATGCCCACAGTAGCCATCAAAGAAGCATCTTACAATCTATGCACAATAGAGAAATCTTGCATACAATTGGAATTAACTCAAAGTCCGACAATCATTGATGAAGGCAGAGACTCTGAGATAAATGCAACATGAAGACTTGTATACAGTAACCCTAAATGCCATGATTTTATAGACAAAGAGATGTTTGCAGAAACCCTATGCAGACAGCATGGAGAGAGTTGGGTAACATGAAGACCAAAGCATGCCAGACACAATAAGGGGTAACTACAACAAACTGATTGTCATATGCAATGTCATTGGTAGGAGAATGGAAGCCCTATGCAAACAAGAACACATTTTGAGTGGAAAGTGTTCATGCACATGAAGAACAAGTTACAACATCATTTCTCACAGATTGTTAAACATAACAGATTCTTTTGAGGAACAAAATTATTTATGGGCATGTTTCAATAGGACTTGAACACAATAACAAAGTATTCAAACCAAGGTGGAAGGAAAGAAGAGAAAGGGCCACAACCCTACACAACCTATATAGTGATTCAGAGACAAGCAAGAACATTTGATTTGAGAATGCAATTGCTCTT
>LPNX010304502.1:0-20574 GCA_001517045.1 Pseudotsuga menziesii | reverse complement strand
AACAACACAATGAAATTGCAGCCATAACACTTTAAGCGACCTAAATCTCTCACATTACTGTGAATAGGTATTGTATCTCTAATGACAGGTAACAAAGAGAAATCATCAAGATTTTGGAAGGGAGGCATTTAATTTCACATCATAATCTTAATATGCATACTCCTTTTATCATCAACACTGTAGACCTAGTCAAACTGATGTAGACAGTGCTGGAATTACTCTTACACAAGTTTTTAGCTATGTAAAAGATATGTGATGACACATCCTTTGTTAACATAACATTGGACTGGTCACCTTTTGGTAAACAAGGCACATATACTATAGAAGGCATAACATGTTTTATAAATGTTATATAATTTGAAAAAAATGAATTATCAAACTTCATGTAACGACAATTAGTATTAAATATAGTTCTGAAATTACTCTTCTTCTATTAAATAATTTAGCTATGTAGAAGATATGCTATGAAATATTCTCTATCAACATTGGACCGGTCACCTTTTAGGTTGTAAGCAAGGTCACCTTTTAGGTTGTAAGCAAGGGGCATATAATAGGATGCATAAAATGTGTTTTTAAGGTTATAATATGCCAAAAATGAATTATCAAACTTCATATAAAGACATCTAGTTCAGAGACTCTTCCAGATAGCTACATTGAGAGGTCAGATAACCAACTTCACCACCAAGACCAAATACCAAGGAATACATCCCATCTTCATCCTGACTTCAAAATATGTCTACAAGGGAATACAAGAAGAACCCAATCATGGCTTATCCGGAGAGGCACTTATGGACCTGCCAAGAAATTGATACAACAAGTGATCAACATCTGCCTCAGACATCCAAAGGATGTAAAAAATCTAAATTATGTCACTCTTGAAAAAAGAGACATCAAAGATGTCTAAGACTCAAATTAAAAGAGCTTCATCGATCCATTCCCCACTATTTCACCTTCACATATTTTAGTGAACTGTAAGAGTCTAGATGCCATAGAGAGTGCCTCATTGGATAAGCCATCTTCCTTCTTATTGTATTCTCTGTAGACATGAGCAAAATCAAGGGAAAGAAAGGACGATTCGAGATTCTTGATATTTTGACACCATCCATATTCTAGGATATATTGAAGGCATTCTGACAAGCTACACCAGCTTGGATTGAATATGGAATGCCAGAAACAACAATGTGATCAAAACAAAACTTAAATCTAACTACCTTTTAAACAGAACAGACTCGGAATTTTGATAAGCTCTATTTTTTACTATTGCCATCTGCTAGTGGAGAAATGTTTTCATTGACATGCGTGTTGGAAAGTAGGAAATGATTACTATTTTAAGCTCTGTTTTAGCATGAGAGTTAAGAATATTTTCTTCATCTTATGTCTCAGTACCATCCATATTTTCTTCACCCAGGATTTTCCTTCTGCAGGCTGAACCATTATTGGATTGATCCTTACTTCCCTGCTTTCTCTTCGAAGATCTTTTGGTTGGCTGAATACTTCCATCTTTCAATGTCTCCCACTGCCTTTCTGCCTTACTCTCTCCTGAGAATTCAGAAGCTTGAGCTTCGCAATCAATCCAAGGTTTCCTTTGGCTTGTACTTGGGGATTGTGACTTTTTCCACTTAGATACAAGTTGGGAGGTAATAGAACCCAAACCACATGCAGCTATGGCATCTAACATAGGATGCAAAAGGGGTAGTGAGCAACATTGAAAGGAATATCAGCAGCATACCACCATCTAGCCATGTATTAGAAAGTTGTATCCTTGTGTTGATTCCTCCATTCACTATTAATGGTGGGTTGAGAACCACTTGTGCTGCAAGGTGCAAAAAGCATGTTGATCCTCTTCCTCTTTGATATGGGTGTGTCATCAAGAAAAGTTGAAGGGATAAATTTAAAGGGGTCTATAAAGGTGTCAGTGGAGGAGGATTCATACCGAGGGTTTCCACTTCTACTTTCATGTTTGGGAATCCCCCCAATTCTCCCTATTTCATCCTTCATCCCTTTTTCCTTGCTTGATCTGCAGAAGCAGCTTCAAAAAAACTTCCATTTGGGTTTTCAAATCACCTAGGACATTTAGACATGGTTTAACTTACCCTTGTATGTCTGATATGTAGCATTTCAGCTTGAACAGCCCCCTCATCCCGGGTATTTGTATCACCTTGTACATTTAGACATGGTCTAACTTACCCTTGTATGTGTGCTATGTAGCATTGATTTCCTTCTTACAATGGCTATAGACAATTTTCCCATTAACCAATTTTCTCCATCTTTCTAGTGAACCATGAGAATGTCGATAAAGACAATAATAAATTTGCAAATAAAAAACTACCCTCAATTGCTATATAGAAGTTAGCAAATTTATAGAGAAAGGCAATGAGGGTTTGAAACTTTTTTGCATACCTTCAAATGTGCACACGAATTCTGTCTCACATCTCCTCCAAGCTTGAATATAATATGTAGACCACTAATGTAGTTCTTAATCCACTCAAATCGGCCCACAAAAAGCTCCAATCTAGCTCTGAATAAAGTATCTTTGCAATAGCTCTGTCTCCAAATGCTCACAAACGCTCAATGAGAAGAGTATGAAGCAAAGAGAGGGGATGGGAATCTTTAAATAACATAGGATCAGGGTTTAGAAACCCGAATTTGCACATTTTTGTGTTTTTTCTTTTCAAACTAGTGCCAAATTGGCTGGTTAGGATCCAGTTAGACCGGTTCATATGCAAATTGGCTACTTCGGTTATAAAAAAGTCCAAAAACTGGTTTGGAGGACCAATCTAGACCAGAAATCCTCCAAAAACAGTCTAACCTGACTAGTCCAAAACAGTGCCAGTAGGTTATGACTTTATTTTGATTATATGCTACACTGTTGTAGACTGTAGTAAAGAAAAAAGAAGTTGAATGTTCTAGTTGTGACTTTCTAGAATTTCTATGGATTTCCATGATTTTTACACAATCACCACTATATTGGGCTGCAATAGAATTATTCCATTGCCATCCACAAATCATATCCTTCCTACTGGTTCCATCACCCACAAATAAAGGATAATTCCTTGCTCACCGGAAAAAATAAGACAGCAAAGTAAACAAAATGGGAAAAGAGACCTGGAATGTGGAAAAAGTTTGCTAATAACATACATTCAAGACTACTCATCAGTTCTAGAGATTCCATTACAAGTATCCCTGAGTTGCAGAGAAATAAAAGTTGTCCCAGAATGTTGTAGAATTCACTTTGCTTAACTGGAATACAAATGATGCCTGAACAAAACAAAATTTAAAATAGATTTCACTCTCAGGATTAAAAAGAGATAAAAAATAGAGAATGAATGACAAAACTTTCCAGTGAAACAAAGATTTGGTTATCAGTACAGAATGGAATACTATAATGGATGTTGCAAAGCCTTTAAACATGAAGAAGCCTATCACATAACGAAATTAACAAATTGTTAACGACAATGGCTCAGAACAGATGACACGGTTCAAAAAGTACCATGCTGAACACTATTCTGAGATAGATCTCATAATAAGGTCCAACAAATGACACAGTTCAAAAAGTACCATGCTGAGCACAATATCAGAGATAGATTTTGTAATAACATCCAACAGACCAAATTAATAAAACAATCATTTCAAAACCATTCAAACTCCTTATTAGAATGTTGTTGGTCTGTTTAACCATGTTGTCTTCTTTGACTTCCCTAGGCATGGTCTTGACACATTATTCACTCGATTTTCATATCATGGGCTAACTCAGATCCGAATAACTATCAGATAATCATGGTGAGGCACACATTCTCAAAACTACATGTTATAGTTCTTCATCTATGGCTTTTGGATGAGTTGGGGAGTGTTACTGTTACTCTTTAGTTTGCACGAGGATTAATGAGGGGATTGAAGATGATGATGTGCCAAAGAAATGTACTTGCAAGGTTGCTTCAACCAAAATTTTTGAAGTCCTACGGTCATCATTGAGGAGGAACATCAGACCTTTCTTGAGGAGTGATCAGCTTGGGGCCCTTGATTGGTGGACATGCTTACCTTGGAGCTTGACATGTGTCACTATGAGTTCGAGCACTTCACATGTGGACATATCTAGTGTTTAGTTAGGTTTCTAGTTGTGGACATGGTTCACTTTATTATTGTTGGCCTCCCTCACCTTTCATATAAATAAAGTGAGGAGAGAGTCCTATCATTCATCACCTTGATCATTCATATTGATCCATACTTGTATTAAATATGTGAGAGCTATAGCGAACTTGTCTCTTTCAGATGTACTCTTCTACATTGTGATTTGCTCTCTTTGTCTTGAGCACTAGGGTTCTTCAGCAGATTCAAGAAAAAGAATAGGGCTAGGGTTTTCCCAAGGAAAATTAGGGTTTGGAGGAAACCCTAGAGCAACAAAGGGAGCAATTGTTCTTGTAGTTCTTTTGATAGAAGAAGACTAAGGTTTTGTGGCATTTGAAAACCCTAGTACTACTTGAAGTGATTAATGTGGAGAAGGTAGTGGAAGACCATATTGTATTCTCTTGTACACATGTGGGATGCAAGTGTAGGTGCCAAAGAATCCTTGTCAATGTGTAATACATGTCTGTTGTGGATCTTTGGTGGAGCAACCAGCTCTAGTAGGAAGAGATTCCTAGCTAAGAGGAGCTGGTAGCTAGGGTTTGTTATTTTGGTGGATGTCCTAACTAGGGTTTGGACTCTTGGAGAGATTGAATCCTACCAACTTGTATTAAGGTGTTGGTATATACTTGTGCTTAATCTTATCTATATATCTATATATATAGTGTTCCAACTGTCCAACTTTGTGTACATAAAGATCTGGTTTTCAGCATATTTTATCTTGAAAATTGAATAGTTACTAGTGCTGGTTATGCTTGCTGATTTGACTTAACATTGAATAGATTTTGTTGAGTGAGTTAAAAAAATATATAAGCTAAAGGGGAAGATTTACTGTTGTGATAAATATGTTGTTATAAGTTACCTTTAGATCTGTTATCTTAGAAAGTGTACCCTAAAGGAGGGAATTTTTTTCCATTGAGGTACTCTTGCTCAGTATTTCCTTTCTTGGGTTGCCTAGTGTATTTGGTTAAAAAGAAGTGAAGTATATGCTGATGTAATTTAACATTTCAAATTCATCCAAGAAACCTCAAGGTTGAGGTGGAATTTCTAAATTTGCATTAATTTTCCTATAAAGAAATTCCAATACTTCTTACTTCAAAACATATACAAGACAACATAGAATTGGGATTAGAAAGGTCAATTGGGTCTAGCCCAAGTGGTTGTGGGATGGAGTGTTATCCTCCCCACATAGATTCTATTCCCGCAAAAGACATGTTGAGCTCATAATGATTATATTGTTGTAATAGCTCCAAGCCATGTTCTTGACATGGCCTTATGCCCTAAAGAATGCAGTGTTTACCTTGGGTACCATCCTCAAAATGAGGGCAAGTGCTCAGAGATTTTCCCCAGGATATACTACCTAGAAATATGTGTGTATGTGTGTATTATGGATTGGCAAACATTAGACTTCCTCTTCCCAGTACTATTCTCAAAATTAGGGGAAGTTCCTAGGGATTTTCTTCAAGATATATTACCCACAAAAAAAGAGAGGGATTGGAAAACATTAGACTTCCTCTTCCAAGCACCCATAAAACCGATGCTGCTATATGAGTGCAAGATATGGGATCCAAGCATAACTGAAAACACATGGAATGAATTGAAAGGATGCAGATACTGGAAACAATTGGCAACAACCTTCCTTAGAATAAAGGTAAGCACTCTATATGAGATACTTCTAGCATAAATGGATTTATACCCAATAGGAATCAAAGCAATAAAGAAACTAATATTAATAGTTATACAGACAAAATGTGGTAGGCATGGTAGGCAAAAGGATATCCAACAAGATTCATCAAGAAGGCAAAAAAAAAACACTAAGGAACTGCAATGTAAGATGTGGTTTGACAGCTGGAATATAGTGGAAGTAAGCTGCCCCATGGATAGGAAGGAGCTGAAAATCCACTTACAAAAGTGCTACGGAAAAGAAACCCTAAGAGGAAGTAACAATCTACATGGCCAATATCAACCTAGACTCTATAGGATGAAATAAGAAATCAAGACTATCTGAAACTAAACATTCCAAGGACAGAAAAACATGGTATGGTATGGAAACTTAACATTGAAAAACATGGAAACAACACAATACCCGATGTTTGAGGGATGATTTGGATGGCACCCTTGTCCCTGAGCATTTGGATAACTTATGTGGATATGATGGCATTGTAAGCCTCTTTCTCGAGTTTAGGATGTAATTCAAGTATGTATTCTGGAACCCTAATTCATCACTCATACTAGCAGAATAGAGTTGACTGTCGGTTTGAAGATAGTAGTCTAGGCAAGAAATACTAAATGTGGCACATTGTAGAGAGGACATTAAGGGCAGCAGCTACAAGGATGTTTTTAGGTTTTGCTCCAGAAAATTTTGGACAAAATAGCAGTGACAGAGCAGACTGATGATGCCTTTTCAGACATGTCTATAAGTGTGTTATTCCTTGGATTTATGGAAGACTCAAAGCCTACAAATACCCATCTACAACATGACTTCTTACATTTCTAGAGGCCTGTAAACTGGTAGAAGATTGGCAGCAAAACAAGGATGTTTTTCAGAAGTAAATATGGGCAGGAAGAGCACTAAATCTGACTGCAAACTTGTCCTAGTAGATCTGTTTGGTTTTGAACAGCCCTATGGTTATACTTGTATGATTTTCGGAACTGTTGGCATTTCCCGTGGAAACAACACAATACCTGATGGTATCAGGAAAACAGAGGAATAATGCCTACTTCATAAATATTTTTTTGTTTAGTAGCTGCTCCAAGGTCACTGCATGCTTACATCAAAGGATCCAACTTCTCCATTGAGTCAACTTGAAATGTGAAAAAATATATTCTTAGGAATATATATTCTTCCCTTTGCTCATATATAATAGCTCAATATTCTAAGGTCTTGGAATGCATGCTTATATATAATAGCTCCTGTTAATGCATGCTTATATATAATAGCTCCTGTTAATTTGTTTGCCTTCTCCAACTCAACCTCATTCATCCATGTTATATTGTTTTTATGTTTTTAATTATTCAATAAATGTGGAGATAAACAAAATCTCTAGTTATCTTGACCTATATATGATATTAAAGCTATGCAAGTCACTGATATTAAGAGAGACTCTAAGCAGGACAAACACACCGATGCTCTAGACAATCAATGTACTCTATAAATTTGGGTAAACACCAATGTGACCATGCACCAACCAGTCAATTTGTTGTATAAATTCAGATACAAAAATGAATGCACACAGATGATTTCCATGGCTAAGCCCAAAGCAATCATTGGCTTCCATCTAGGAAAGACAGTTCCTTGAATCGTTGCCACCAACAGCTACAAAAATATTTCTGCAGCTCTAATGGAAAGTTGTGATTAACAACGTCCAACTTTGATATAATATGTAATGGTGTAGCATAAATTCTTTGATCACTCTTCACGTTGTCTCTTTTGCCTTCATCCATAACCTTATTTAAAAATTAAGTGTATCAAGCCTTTTAACTAGATTCTAAACTTACATATAAGCTAAAGCAAAATCAATTTACATTCCAGCCAGACTTGATGCCTTTAAAAAACATGTAATTCAGACAAACATAAAATTGGATTTTATGCAAAAAGCCTAAAAGCGATCCACATTTCAGACCACCCATTGAGCAAATGCATGTACACATGGACTTACTTTCAGATTTTCCAAAGCAACTGCTATTATGTTTCTGTTTGATCCAAGATCAATATGTACTAAAGAGTGCCCCTATAAACCAGGTCAGGGAGGGAAAGTGAAGTATGAATTGAAAGATCAAGTCCACTAAATGGTCCCTAACCATAGGCATTTTTCATCAAATATTAAACACACTACAGCTTACCTCCAAGAATGCTATGCAATGGCTCTCCAACGTGCCTCCTCCAGCACCAGAGAAACCCACCAAAAACCCACGACCATAAAATGGTGAATAAACGCCCTCATTTTCTAGAAAACACTGCTACCACTACTCCGATTCGAAAAAACGCCCTGTTATCCAGCCAGAAAACAAGATGGAGAAAACGTGGAGAAAACCCAAGGAGCAACACGCCCTCGTTTTCCAGAAAACACTGCTACCACTGATCCAATTTGAAAAAATGCCCTGTTATCCAGCCACATGATGGAGAAAACATGGAGAAAACTCACAGAAAACCCAAGGAGCAACACGCCCTCGTTTTCTAGAAAACACTGCTACCACTGCTCCGATTTGAAAAAACGCCCTGTTATCCAGCCACACGATGGAGAAAACGTGGAGAAAACCCAAGGAGAAACACACCCTTGTTATCCAAAAAACCCAAAAAAATGATGGAGAAAACCTAAGGACCAACACGCCCTTGTTATCTAGAAAACCCAACAAAACGATGGAGAAAACCACTTGAAAAATCTATGCAACACATGAAGGTGCACTCATACCACAAGCAGACCCAGCTCGTAGGCACCTCGGCTTGGTGCAGGTGCACTCAGACCACAAGCAGAAGCAGCTCGCAGGCACCTAGCAAGCTTGGAGGACTGGTGAACGGTGCGGGCAAGAATGTTGAATAAAACATACCCTAGCATATTGGATATTTAAATAGTAAAAAAAAACCCTTTTTACCCCCAATATTCCCCCAATATATTGATTTTTAATTTTTTAATTTTAACCCCCCCAACAGGAACGGACGTGATATCATATTGGTCCCTGGGTGACGCCCCCGTGGGAAGATGATGTTGATACACCCATCAATCCCTTACCAAGGGAAGGAATTTTTGCTAAGGGAAATATGGCAAATATTTCTACTACCATCCCTATCAACATCTCTGTAAATCCTGACGTTGTGGAAAATATACATATTGGTGCAAACTGCTCTCCTGAAGAGATTTCCATTTATACCGTCTTGTTTAAGGAATTCTGCGACGTTTTTGCCTGGTCATATGAGGATATGCCAGGCATTGATTCATCTATAGTCGAGCACGAGATCCGAACATACCCTAATGCTAAAACTGTTCAGCAAAAGTTGAGACCTGTTAACCCGCGTAAAGCGGCGACACTGAAGGCTGAAGTGGAATAACTGCTGAAAGCCGGTTTTATTTATCCCATAGCTCTGAAAGAATGGGTATCCAACCCTGTTCCTATTGATAAGAAGCAAGGGACCATACGTGTCTGTACTGAATTCAAAGATTTGAATAAAGGCTATCCTAAGGACAACTATCCCACGCCATTTATAGACCAAATTATTGATGCTTGCGCGGGAAGTGAAGTTTTTTCGTTTATGGATGGTTTCTCCAGATATAATCAAATTCAAATAAAACCGAAAGACCAACATAAAACCGCTTTCATTTGTCCTTGGGGTACCTTTGCGTATAAAAAAATCCCTTTGGATTGAAAAATGTTGGGGCAACCTTTCAGCGGGCAATGAATTTTTCCTTCCATGACATCAAAGCCATTGTCGAACCTTACCTTGATGATCTTCCTGCACATTCTCGTAAGACGATTGACCATCCAAATTACTGATGGTTGATATTTGAACGATGTAGTTACTATAAAATCCACTTGAATCCCCACAAGTGTGTAATCTGTGTCGAGTCAGGGAGACTTCTCAGGTTCATTGTTTCTAATAGAGGCATTCAGGTGGATCCGTTAAAAGTAAAGGCCATTGTATATCTGCTTCCTCCTCGTTCTATCAGGAAACTTCAAAGCTTGCAGAGAAAGTCCAATTTTCTTCGACGTTTCATTGTAAACCATGCCAAGATTACCAAGGGTTTCATGTGCCTGATAAAATAGGACACCCCATTTGTATGGGATGAAGCTGCACAACTCGCTTTCGAGGCATTGAAAAAAGCTTTATTGTCGACTCCTTTATTGCGTCCGCCAGATTACTCTAGGGATTTTATATTGTATCTGGCCAGCCGTGTCTGAGTCGACCATAGGGGTAGTCCTAGTCCAGGAGGACGATAGGCTCCAAGAGCATGTTGTTTACTATCTCAGCCGTGCTTTAGCCAAACCTGAACTAAGGTAATCCCATGTCAAGAAGTTGGCTTTAGCAGCTGTTTATGCTGTTCAGAGGTTACATCACTACATCCTACTATGGACTACAACAGTAGTGGCAGATGTTAAACCTCTTCAATATGTTTTGTCCCGATGGATTTTTGGAGGAAAATTCAACAAATAAATTGTCATTCTCCAAGAGTTTGACTTGGATTTCCAGTCCACTAAATCTAAAAAATCCTTAGTTTTTATTGAGCTTATAGCATAATTTCCAACAGAAGAAGATGTAGCTATTGAATAAGACTCATTCCTAGATGAGCACATCTTTTTGATTTCCACCTCTAATCTCTGGTATGGAGATATACTTATCTATCTCTAAAATTTAAAGTATCCTGCAGCTTTCTCGAGGGAAGAACGATGTAAACTATGCCTTCATGCCAAGAACTAACTCATCATAGGAGATACTCTATATCGTAGAGGGGTAAATTCTTTTTTGGGTCGATGTTTGACCCACGAGGAAGTGGAGATTGTCTTGAATGACACCCATAGTGGAGCGTGTGGGGGTCATTTATCTGGGTTAGCAATGGCCCAAAAGATACTACATGCCGGTTATTTCTGGCCCACAATATTTAAGGATTGTGTGGAAGCCGTGAAGCGCTGTCATCCTTGTCAGCTTTACACCAGGAAGATACGGTCACATCCTGCTTCGTTATTTCCCGTTGTCTCAGTGGGCCCCTTCATGAAGTGGGGGATTGATTACATGACGTGTAACCCAGCCCCAGCTGGCGGGGCACAAATATATCATTGTCGCTGTGGACTATTTTACGAAATGGGCAGAGGCAATGCCCACCTTTAAAGCCGACGGGGAAACCACAACTTTTTTTGTGTTCAAACAAATTATAGCACGGTTTGGTATACCCAAGGTGATTTTCATTAACCATGGTAGTAATTTCCAAAATAGCATGATGCCAGAACTGACCACTATGTTAGGATTTAGACAAGAACATTCATCCTCTTTCTATATTCAAGCTAATGGTCAAGTTGAGGATGTTAATAAAACTATGAAAACTATCCTCAAATGTACTATTAATGCAGCTTGTTCAAACTGGCATATCATGCTATACCCTGCTCTTTGGGCATATCGAACTAATGTAAAAACTGCTATGGGTTTCTTCCCCTTCCAACTCGTCCATGGAGTGGAAGCTGTTACCCCGATTGAATGTGAAATCCCGTCTTTGAAAATTGCTATTCATGTGTTACCAGATACGACTGAGCTTGAAGAACGTCTATTACATTTAGAACACCTTGATGAACAACATAGAGATGCGCTGACAAAAAATTAAGCTCATAAAAATAGGTTCAAAAGCCAATATGATAAATCAGTCAAGCCTTGAATTTTCTCTGAGGGAGAACTTGTTTTGCTCTGGGACCAAGACAAAAAAACCCTGGGGCCAAGAAAGTTCAGGTCTATGTGGTTAGGAACTTATATCGTGTCCAAAGTATTAAAGAAAAGTGCGTATGAATTGATTGATTTTGATGGGAATAAGATGCTTGAGCCTAGAAATGGGCTCTACCTGAAAAAGTACTATGCTTAAGCTTAACACTTTTTCTTGTATTTTATTGTATGTATTTTGTATGTACACTAGTTCGTCGGTTTCTGTTTTTTATAACATCTGTTGGTTGTTTCAGATGTCTTCCGAGAGGTTCGTAGGTTTCGCTGATGGTGCCAGTCGCCACACTTGTAATATATCTTCAGCTACATGGGTCATTTATTATCCCTCAGGACAGTTAGTTGCTGCAGGAGGCGCTTTCTTAGGTCCTGCTTCTAATAATGTCATTGAGTATAGGGATGTAATTGAGCTTCTATGGGATGCTTTGTCACATGGTATCACCCAACTAGAAGTTCGAATGGACTCTCAACTGGTTGTTTCCCAGCTCAATCGGGCTTATTAGGTGTGGAACCCTATTCTATTACGTCAGTTTATGCAATTTAGGTTATTGGAAAGACATTTTGAGTTCATTACATTCAATCATATTCCAAGGAATCAAAATTCATTAACTGATGCATACGCTAATTACATCTTGGATTGGCATTTAATACATTTTCCATAAAAGTATACAACATACACATAAAAAACATTTGTAAATAAACTGACAATATATATATGTGTGTGTGTGTGTGTGTGTGTGAATATTTGTCCATAGATAGGTTGAGTCTCTGATCCTTAGATCCAGTCATAACTGTATAATATACAAAAATATACAAAATATGGATCAAAGTCCATCAAATGGCCTAGATCTAAGCTGGACCACCCTGGTCACTTGGACCACCCTAGTCCCCTCGGTCTCCCTGTACTCTGGATTCTTCAGCCTCTTCGGCTTTAGTAGCCTCAACAACATCTATGTATACCAATATTGCTCTAGCTACCCGCCTCAAAAGGCGTATCTAGACAGGTGGTACTCCAACCACAAACTCCTGCATTATGGATGGGATATGCTCAATCCATAAGGTGGGTACTCTCTAGGTAAGTGTGGCCAGCTTCCCCTCAAGAACCCTAATCAGCTCCTGGTCCTCTCCTAGGACAGGACGCACATACATGCGTGGATTCTCTTCAGGGCGGACTGGTCCAATATCTGCATTTTGACATGTTTATAGGATTAGAACTCTTATACATATGTATATATCTCTATATTTTAAAATTCATAAAAAATTTAAAATTTTAAAATAAAAGATTACCTAACTCTCCCCATGCTCCTCTTGGAGGGAGGACGAGGTTTGGATCACCACGAAAATCCATTCCAACATATGGAAACTGCTCCAATGCTAGCAACTGTTGCTCCCAGCAAAAGTAGAAGTCGTCATCATAGACACTCTGCACTGATCCACCACCTCCCTGGCGGAGGAAGATATCTCCCCATCTACTCAGCCTAGGATGACGAGGAGAACGAACTGGTAAAGGTACTACAGGGCTCAATCCCGACACTCTCTCAAAGATGAAGGCTATAGTATGCTAGAATATCCAAAATTATTTCTCCTTCCTCTCTTGCAGTCAGAGAGCTGTTTCTTCATAATCGGGATCACTCCCGAGCACCAATCATATAGGGGCCCCTACATACAATCCACTGCTAGACTCATCTAGTTCCATGTAGCAAGGTGAAGAGAAGATGATCCCGCAACCCTCACTATGGTACTTGTCAATACTTGTAGAGGAAGATCACGTATGTGTACAATAGGGATGAAACTCCCTCTCTTTTGTGTTCCTGGTGCACAATATATGTCAATTTAGTTCTGGACACTTAGAGGGTCACCGCCTTTGTCGGTGCCTTCCAAGTTTACCGGAGCCCCCTGTCATGATAGACCAGCAATGAAATAGATATCCTCCGAAGCAATCTCCAAGGACTCACCTTGAAGGTCAAACATGCCCAAATCATGATCCCAATAATTTATCATGAACTCTAAGAGGCGGACATTGGCCCGCATAGGTGATGTACAGAAAAAATTTAACAACCCACTTGAACGTAAAACATTCACGGTGGGGGCATCTTGGAGTGCTTATTGATCCATATCTTCATGTTCACGCTCCCTCCACTCAAGCACCATCTTCAAATCTAGTAAAATAAGCATTGCAAACCTTTAGTTTCATGTAAAAATTTCAAAATTTGACCCTATAAGCTTCTTGTTCACCTCACGTAGTGTACACAACTGTCTAGTAAGGCATGTCGCGTATTGCACGCGATTGTCCTTCAGGGAAACCTACGTACAGAATGCGTGTACGCGAGTTTCAATATAGCGAACCCTCATACACAGCGTTCCTTTATTGAGGGTGCTCAAAAATATAAAATTTGGGCTCAATTTTGAAATTTGCTAAGATCAATTTGAAGAGCTTAGGGTGTAGTCTTACCTGACACTTGTGGATTTGGAATTGGTCCACTGGATTCTCCACATCGAGCAATTGAAGGTAGAGGTGAAAACTTGTTTTTTATGGCTAAAAATCCAACTGGTGAGTTTTATTTATGTTTTTGAACTATTTATAGAAATATTATTTCTCAAGTGGGTTTTTCCCTATAGTTCATAATTCATCAAACTAATACCATATCTTTTTTCCTTGTGATAGGTTTATCATCGTTTCAAAGGTGTTTTTTGCTCATATAGGATGGTTTTTTGTTATGTCACATGCATTTTGCATCTATACCTACTCCATCTTAAACTTAGCAATCAACATTTAACCATAGACTATGGTATTGTTAACCATTAGCTCCTTGTCTTTACCATCGTTCTTCCTTGGATAGGGCTTTCCTCTCATGAGTATCCTCATTTAGAACCTATGTTGTCTTTTGATACTCATGCTGCAGCTGTCTTAGGTACAGGGGAATCTATTTAGCTATTTTTCATGCCAAATGGAGCCTCATTTTGGTCTCTTTTTACAAGATATTCCTTTATAGGACTCCCCACCCTTATGGAGTTTCTTTAGGCCCATGTCTTACTCCTTAAAATAGACTTGACTGTTGAGTTAACTTGTTCGTTCAAGCTCATTAAGAATATGTGAATGGGCATCTACATTGGTGGTAGGTTATCTCTTTCTCGGACCATGCGGAATAATACGAGAAAGGATCACTCTCTTTTCTACGGAATTGAGAAGAGTATTCTCAGGCATAGGTTTATCACTTTTCCGGACCTAAGGGACTAAATTTACGGAAAAGGAACACCCGGTATGAGCTTAGTTTTCTCTTTTTCGTGTTCTGGACCTAAACATGAAAAAGATTCCAAGTGTACTTTATGTCTTTGTCATGCTCGTTAAACAATAAAGAACAAAGCATCGAGTTTATTGTTGTAAGCCCAATTTCTTGTACTCAAATGGATCTTTCCGAGTGATCTTGCTTTCCTTCACACTCGTAAAACTCAAGCTATATGCTTCTCTTGAAGGAGCATTGGGTAGGTGGTAATTTAACCTTTTTCGGATCTCCCTGACTGAGTACGAAAAAGGTTCACATTTTCTTCTACGGAAGTTAAGAGATTTCTTCTGTGTTATGTTTTATACTTTTCCGGCCTTAGGAGACTAAATTAGACGAAAAAGGACCCCCCTGGAGTCTTCTTTGGAGTTTTCAGAATCTCTAAATGTGAAAACACCAACTGAGCATGTACTAGTTCGGGCTCATAAAATCCACGAATCAGTGACACTATCAAGCATCATTCCCTCTTCTCTTCAAGCTTGTTAGAAAATGAAGAGAGATCCAAGTTGACTTTCCTGGAATCGTTAAAATTTAATAGGGAAGGGAAGGCAAGGAAGAAGTTTTCTTTTTGTTTTCAGTTAGTGGCAGCATGTCATCCTTGAACATAGCACCCTCTATTTTTCCTGATACTCATGTCTCAGTGTTCACTTTTAGTTCAGCTATTACTTCGAGTTTATTACTCCTCCTCTTGTCAGTTCTACCTAGGGAATCTGATCATGTCTCCTCCATGACAGATAAGTCTAGTTGTTCTATCTGTAAAGTTAAAAAGCTGCCTTGGGTCATCTCTGTGTCATGCTCACTGTTCAAGGACTTAACTGAATGTCTGATCTATATCCTGATCCCATCATTGTTGTATCTGTTATCACTTCTGTCTCCCTTCCTTTACCCAGTTCCTAGTCACTCTTGTGATCCGTTGGAGGATCTATTTCCTTCCTTATCACAGTATGGTTCTGCATCAGCACTTTCTGACGACGAAGACCTAGAATTTTTGACGATCGTACCTCAGGATTCACTTTCATTATGGGTGAACTCCTTTGCTTCAGTTGTTAATTATCACCTATTGATTGACAAACTGTTGAATCCGCTCCATGTTAGACTTCAATAACATCTATTCACATGGCTTGGATTGTACTGGTTCTTTGGGATTATTTATGAAGACCTTAGTTTCCTATCTATGGACTAAGTTGCACAAGACTATGTTGTACCTATTTACACAACTTCCAGATCTTTGAAGACTCATCATTATTTTATATTGTGGCTTCGCTCCACCTTTGTAATATACGTGGTCTAGTACCTGTACTATATGATGTACTCAAATATTGTAAAGGAGCTAGTGTTCCAGTATATTGAACATAGCATCCTTAGATATGACTTTGTATATGACATTATTATGTATTTGTTTCAGGTATTACCTCTGATCCATTGGACTTTTGAGTTCTCCAAAGATAATGATTATAATGTATTTCAGCCATCGCTTCCCTCTGACCTCACACATTAGGGGGCATCTGTTATCAACGCAAATGGCACTTCTCCATCTGAGTGCCAACACTTCATATGTTGGTACACAAAAGGACACTTTTGGATTGAAGGTTGCCTAAATACTATAGATGGGCATGCCATGAGATGCATTCACTCTCCAACTAGCTTGCCATTTTACTTTTCTATGTGTGGATTGACATACGCGACTATGTCCATTGAAACTCGTGTACATACACGACTATCTTCTTTGACAACCCGCGTACTGTCCGCGACTATGCTCATTGCAAACCGCGTACAGATCTGTACATGGGTTTCCCTTAAAGAAACTCACGTGTCATACGTGGGTTGCTAGTATCAATAGTCGAGTACACATCCATTTGACATTAAAAATAATAAAACATGATTAATGGATATTTGTTGAGCCCTAATCATTAACCAACTCAACTGTCTCAACCTCCTCAACCTTTGAAACTGCTCTATTTCCCAAAAGTATAAATAGAGGCCTTGGGGAGGGCATTAATAGAATCAATCCGGGAGAGCAAAGTTGTGCTGGTGGTATATCTTCAGAAGTCTTTGGAGCAGCAGAACTCAGAGTCCTGTGGTTGCAGAGGAGTCATTGTCTTAGGCGTTGGGTCGTACACTTATCTCATTCACTATTGTTAATAAAGAGAATTCTTCTTCCAACTTTGTGTTGAGTCTCTTTCATGTATCATGTTTGATGAATATTTTTGATTAAGCACTCTATATATTGTTCATCTAACCTGTCATATATACATGTATAAGATTGTACTTGGAGAATTTGCTCTTTGCAAGTGAAGGAGGTGCGCCCCTGAAAGCTTTGGAAAGAAGCAGAGCGGGAGAAGACAAAGCTTGGATCAACCGTCGATAATAGGGTGAGTCCAACACATCTTCCTATTTCCTTTTTGTACTTTAAAGCTGATTGTCTGCAAGTTTTAGAATTACGTTGGTAACCCCAGACCCTAGGTTATAAGGGTGTTTATTCCTGAACAACACAACTAAACCTAAGATGTGAAAAGTCAACAAAGCTAACATCTTAGCCAAAAATGTCAATTAATATCCATAGAAGATATAGCTATACAAAACCAGGGGTGTGATGCACATTTCTATCATATCATATATATTAACATGCATTTCTCTATGTGTTAATCCAATTTCACCTAAAGGGAGTTGGGAGTAAATTCCAAATTGTGGGGAACTAAACATTGAACTATGTAATATATTTACTTTAAAATGCACACTAGTTGATGCAAAAGTATAAAGAGAAGAAACCATTTAGTAAGTCACAAGAACGAACGTTTATTTTGTGTTTCTTAGTATTTAAATGTCATGGGATGTCTCGATTTATTTTACAAACAACTCAAACTAGTGATTGGTTTGATGGTAGCTAATGACAATTACTCTCAACGAGACAACTAAGTACTGTTCATTTACTGCTAAGAGTGCAAGAATTATGGTATAAGGAGCAAGCATGTGGAACCCACAAACCAATGGTAAATGCTTGATAATAGTTCTTGGATTCATTGAAATACAAGAATTTGAGTGAGGCGACTCAAATTCTTGGCTTTAGAAGAATGTCTTAATTTCTAGGGTTTAGCTTATTTTGTGAAAACAAAGAATCTTGGAATTTTTAGAAACCCTATATTGACTGACAAATTTGCATTGATGATTCTTATGTGTAAAAGAAAATGGGGAGAAATTCAAGGATAGAGATAGAACAAATTAATTTCCAAAACTTTGAGTTATGAAATCTTAATATATAAGATCTTCTTATGGATAGAGATCAGTGGGTTGTTGTATCACAAAAAAAGTCCATGGGTATGGAAAAATACAATTAGGAGAAGATGGATTGGAAGGCAATAATTATAATTCAAGTCCACCTTTCAAATTCATTATCCTTAAACATCTCGAAGAAACTAGCAATAAAGAGCTATGGGATAAGATAAGGACTCTCTCTTAGTTGAAGTCCCTAGTAAACAAGCCATATATTTGAAAGAAATTGTACCTTCTCAAAAAATCGCAACATAGACAACCAGAGCTAGAGAATGGTTTATTGATTTATTATATTTGTAACCAAAACACACACCACTTCAAATATAGACCAATTTTTTTATTGATGGATGAGCATGATGTGAATTTCCTTCCTTCCTTTCCCTTGTTCATGTAAGGAACAAACCTTATGAGTTAGAAGAATATGAACACCAATGAAATAGAAAAACAAGCCCAAATGCCTATCTTTGACAAACATACTCACAAAAATCATATCTATGTCTTCTATTCTCTATTTATATAGAATAATTTCATTTCTCTATAGTAAGAAGAATAAAGAAAATTCTTACCAACTACATACTCTTATCCCTCATCCTTTACAACTTTCAAATACATTCCTACATTTTACATGTTTGTATCTCATGTAATTTGTTGGCCCTAGGAAAAGGCAAGAAAAGATAACTAGAATCCTGTCGAAAAGATGAAGATTCTAGTCGCAAGATGAGCAAAGATTGCCATGGACAAAGCCACAACAAAGGAGGATAAAAGCAAGCTGAAACGAGTAGTTCGCCCTATTTTTGGTAAAAATCTAGTTATACTAATAGTCTACTTTTGGGAATAAAGCACGATTGTAAATTGGACCGATAGTGCCTATTTTTAGATGTAATGGGATGGGTTAAACTAGTAAGACAACTTTTCGACTGACAGTTGAGAATCAGTAGATGGGTAAAACAAGAATTGTAAAATCCTATAAAGTCGATCCAAGTTGTGCATGGATGACATAATAATATAGAGGATAAGTGAAGAGAATGTTGGACTCAAGATTGTCGTTAGACCAAAAACCGCAGCTGGTAATCTCAGCCACAATCGCCAGAGTTAGGATATCAAGAGGCGATTAGTCCATGTCACGAAACTCATGGGGAGCATTGAACCCAATGTCCAACAATATCCCCCCCAATGTGATCTGGGGTAGTTTTGAACCCTTTACCTATTGCTCTGATACCATTTCTTGGATTCACGATTGTCGTTAGACCAAAACCCGCAGGTGTTAATCTCCTCCACAATCACTAGAGTTAGGATCTTAGGAGGCGATTATTCCATGTCACAAAACTCACAGGGAGCGTTGAACCCAATGTCCAACAAAGAATACATAACACATATATGACGAAGAGAAGAGAATAAGGAAAAATAAGAAGAGAGAGAGAGATAAAAAACCAAAGATCATGAGACGGGAAAATAAGTCATTGATTATAAAGAATATCTAAAGAAGAGTCTACAAGATGTGTGCGCCGACCAAAGACGTTCAAATATTACTCATGTCAGATGAAGGGTGCCTTTGTGGTTTTTTACCAGATGGGTTTCCACGCTAAACTCTTTGTCTTTGCGTCTTTGATAATTATGTCTATGGTGGAATGAATATCCACCATGAATGAATCTATTAAATATGTAGAGCATATGAACAGATATGAATGATATAGGATGTTAATAAGATATATAGGCCATATTTTGTATGTCGACGGATTAATTTGTTATATTCTTTGATGATGTATGTATGAAGACAAAATACTATTCTCTAGTTTCAGTCGAGTGACTGGATGGTTCTATGATCAAGAACTCCCTTGACATCACTGCAGAAACCTGGTTCTGGAAGTCCCCATAGGTATCTCAGGTGTGACCTCATCTGCGTCGCAAGTGTTGCCGACAGGGTTATACTCTATCAGGAAGGTATCTTGGTCTTTGTTGGTGAACAAGGGATATGACCCTAGGTTAATAGGAAAACACACCAAAAAATGGTTCCATTGTTGGGACCTAAATCATTGTAATGGGGATATGTTTTCAAACCCGACGAAACCAAAAATTTAAGATTGGGTTGATTATAAAGCACAAGAGTTTGCGCAAGAAGAAAGTAAAGGATTGTGACTGAGCCTGAAGGAATGGTTAACAACATACCTTTACATAGACATTCATGAGATTTTCTTTAGTAAATTTCCCAATGTATTGCATGAGTGGTTGTTAGATCTAGCAACTCAGAAGAAATTTTTTCAAGGTGGAGCACCTACAGAGTGGATTCATCGGTTGATCCAACAACTAAAAAGAGTTAGTAACCCTATATATAGGCCTGCCAACTTCTGGGTTGATAGTATTCTGGAGGGATATATCATGAACATTGTTGTTGGCATGATAAATTCATACAATGAAACTAAAAGGGAGTTATTTAAAGAACCTAGAGGTTGTTATCTAAAATATTTGAAGTGGTGGATAAAGATGATG
>LPNX010304488.1:0-15642 GCA_001517045.1 Pseudotsuga menziesii | reverse complement strand
ATGTTGATGGTGATGATGATGATGATGATGTTCATGATGTTGATGGTGATGATGATGAGGAGGAGGATGATGATGATGTTCATGATGTTGATGATGATGATGATGTTCATGATGTTGATGGTGATGATGATGATGTTCACGATGTTGATGGTGATGATGATGTTCATGATGTTCATGATGTTGATGATGAGGATGATGTTGATGGTGATGATGATGATGTTCACGATGTTGATGGTGATGATGATGTTCATGATGTTCATGATGTTGATGATGAGGATGATGTTGATGGTGATGATGATGAGGATGATGAGGATGATGAGGATGACGATGATGATGTTCACGATGTTGATGGTGTTGATGAATGACGATGAATGATGATGATGATGATGACGATAATGAAGGTGACGAGGAATTTGAGGATGATGATGATGATGAGGATGATGTTGATGGTGATGAGGATGATGAGGATGTTCATGATGTTCATGATGTTGATGATGATGATGTTCATGATGTTGATGATGAGGATGATGTTGATGGTGATGAGGATGATGAGGATGTTCATGATGTTCATGATGTTGATGATGATGATGTTCATGATGTTGATGGTGATGATGAATGATGATGGATGATGATGATGATGTTCTCGATGTTGATGGGCATGATGACTGATGATGATGAGGATGATGAGGATGATGATGATGATGAGGATGATGTTGATGGTGATTAGGATGATGAGGATGTTCATGATGTTCATGATGTTCATGATGAGGATGATGATGATGATGTTGACGGTGATGATGATGAGGATGTTGATGATGATGTTCACGATGTTGATGGTGATGATGGATGATGATGAGTGATGATGATGAGGATGATGATGATGATGTTCATGATGTTGATGGTGATGATGGTGATGAGGATGATGATGCTGTTCATGATGTTGATGATGAGGATGATGCTGAGGATTATGATGATGATGTTGATGATGTTGATGGTGATAAGGATGAGGATGATGTTCACAATGATGACTGAGATGATGATGATGTTCATGAAATTGATGGTGCGGATGATGAGGATGATGATGTTCATGATGTTGATAGTGAGGATGATGATGATGATGTTCATGATGTTGATGGTGATGAATGAGGTTGATGATGATGATGAGCATGATGATGATGGTCATGATGTTCATGATGTTGATGATGAGGATGATGATGATGATGTTGATGGTGATGATGATGAGGATGATGATGATGATGTTCACGATGTTGATGGTGATGATGAATGATGATGAATGATGATGATGATGATGAAGGTGATGATGATGAGGATGATGATGATGATGTTCACGATGTTGATGGTGATGATGAATGATGATGAATGATGATGATGATGATGAAGGTGATGATGATGAGGATGATGATGATGATGAGGATGATGTTGAGGGTGATGAGGATGATGAGGATGTTCATGATGTTCATGATGTTGATGATGATGATGTTCACGATGTTGATGGTGATGATGAATGATGATGAATGATGATGATGAGGATGATGATGATGATGTTCATGATGTTGATGATGATGATGTTCACGATGTTGATGGTGATGATGAATGATGATGGATGATGATGATGATGTTCACGATGTTGATGGTGATGATGATGAGGAGGATGATGATGATGTTCATGATGTTCATGATGAGGATGATGTTGATGGTGATGATGATGATGATGAGGATGAGGATGACGATGAGGGAGGTGATGATGATGTTCATGATGTTGATGGTGATGATGATGATGATGAGGATGACGATGATGATGAAGGGGATGATGATGATGAGGATGATGATGATGATGTTCATGATGTTGATGGTGATGAGGATGATGATGTTCATGATGAGGATGATGTTGATGGTGATGATGAGGATGATGATGATGATGATGATGATGACGATGATGATGTTCACGATGTTGATGGTGATGATGAATGATGATGATGATGACGATGATGATGATGATGATGATGATGAATGATGATGAGGATGAGGATGAGGATGAGGATGAGGATGAGGATGATGATGATGATGATGTTCATGATGTTGACGGTGATGATGATGATGACGATGATGAAGGTGATGATGATGATGAGGATGATGATGATGATGATGACGATGATGAAGGTGATGATGATGATGAGGATGATGATGATGATGTTCATGATGATGATGGTGATGATGATGATGATTTTCATGATGTTCATGATGTTGATGATGAGGATGATGATGATGATGATGATGTTGATGTTGGTGGTGATGATGATGAGGATGATGATGATGATGTTCACGATGTTGATGGTGATGATGAATGATGATGAATGATGATGATGAAGGTGATGATGAAGGTGATGATGATGATGATGATGAATGATGATGATGTTCATGATGTTGATGGTGATCATGATGAAGATGATGGTGATGATGATGATGTTGATGGTGATGATGATGATGGTGGTGGTGATTATGATAAGGATGATGATGATGATGATGTTCATGATGTTGATGATGATGAACATGGTGATGTTGATGATGATGATCGATGATCAATGATCATGGTGGTGATGATGATGATGATGAATATGAATATGAAGATAATGATGATGATGATCATGTTGTTGATGATGATGATGATGGTGATGATGATGATGACAATGGTGATGATTATGAAGATGATGAGGAAGGTGTTGATGATGATGATGTTGATGACGACGATGGTGATGATGATGTTCATGATGTTGATGGTGATGATAATGATCATGTTGATGATGATGATGATGATGATGATGAAGTTGAAGATGATGGCGATGATGATGGTGATGATGATGATAATGTTGATGATGATGATGATAATGATGATGATTAAGGTGATGATGATGATGAGAATGATGATGATGATGTTCATGATGTTGACGGTGAGGATGAGGATGAGGATGAGGATGTTCATGATGTTGACGGTGAGGATGAGGATGAGGATGAGGATGTTCATGATGTTGTTGGAGATGATGATGATGAGGATGATGATGATGATGAGGATGAAGGTAATGATGATGAGGATGATGATGATGATGTTCATTATGTTGATGGTGATGATGATTATGAGGATGATGATGATGAATGATGATGATGTTGATGATGATGATGATGATGATGATGGTGTTCATGATGTTGATGGTGATGATGATGAGGATGATGATGACGATGTTCATGATGTTGATGGTGATGATGATGATGATGATGATGATGGCAATGATGGCAATGGTGATGATGATGATGACGACGATGGTGATGATGATGATCATGATGATGATGAAGATGATGGTGATGATGATGTTGATGGTGATGATTATGATAAGGATGATGAAGGTGATGATGATGGTGATGATGATGACAATGATGACGGTGGTGATAATGTTGTTGTTGATGATGATTATGATGGCAATGATGGCAATGGTGATGATGATGATGATGACGATGGTGATGATAAAGGTGATGATGGTGAAGATGATGATGATGAAGATGGACATGATGAAGATGATAATGATGATCAAGGCGATGTTGATGATGATAATGATGGTGATGGTGATGTTGATGATGAGGAAGGTGATGATGATGAAGATGATGATGATGAAGATGGACATGATGAAGATGATAATGATGATCAAGGCGATGTTGATGATGATAATGATGGTGATGGTGATGTTGATGATGAGGAAGGTGATGATGATGACGAGGATGATGATGATGATGATGACCACGATGGTGATGACGACGATGTTCATGATGTTGATGGTGATGATGATGATCATGTTGATGATGATGATGATGATGATGGTGATGATGAAGCTGATGATGAGGATGAGGATGAGGATGATGATAATGATGATGGCAATGGTGATGATGATGATGATGATGAATATGAAGGTAATGAAGATGATGATCATGTTGATGATGATGATGAAGATGATGATGATGATGATGTTGATGATGACGATGGTGATGATCATGTTCATGATGTTGATGGTGATGATGATGTTCATGAAGTTGAAGATGATGATCATGTTAATGATGATGATGATGATGATGATGATGATGATGAAGTTGAAGATGATGAAGAAGATGAAAATGATGATGTTCATACTATTTTTGGTTTTACATAACGCGCACGCGATTTGTATGCACATAACGTGCTTGCGTTTTGTTTCTATATAACGCGCACACATTTTTTTTAGTTAAATCGCGCTCGCGTTTTGTTTAAAATAAAAAATTTATTCCCTCCAAATGATAAGGCCGAGCCTCCACCCATGCTTTCATGGAATTCCTATGCCTATGTGTCTGCTTTGTACTTTGCTTCGGATTCAACATGCCTGTGTTTTGGAGTATGATAAACCATAGCAAATTCAACATTATATTCATATTTTCAATATGCTCGTATTTAGCGGTTCATCTGATTATGCTGCACACCTCCATTTTTTATGAGATTTTAGAAACAGATATGGTTTTTTTTGCAGATTCTAAATATGTAAATTTTAACAAGAATACATAATTTTTTTTATTTTTTTCTTATTTATCTTCTGTCATCACTCCTCAACTCAAAAAACACACTGGTAGTGTTTCGTCCATATCGCTTTTGTTTCTCAACCATTTAAAAAAAAATTATATGGTGCACTAAAGAACACCAACCTCTACATGCTATAAAAAAACCCATTTCCAAATAATTGCATTAAGACATTCAAATGTTGCACCCACAATTGACATACTGTTTTCGAGGTTTGATCTCTTAGATAATTAAAAAAAAATTAAAAAAATTATTTTTATTATTGGAAAAATAGTCGTGCACTAGTCCTATATGTTCTCTATACGTATACCGGTTTTCGTAAGTTTATTCCATCATTTAGACACTCAGACGCTGCACCCACAAAAACATATCCCTTATAATTTGTCCAAAAAATAAAAAGTGCCCGTTAAAATTTATCTAACTTTATATAGTTAACAACATTTTCAATAGAAAAAAATATATATTTGGAAAGGTCATTCAATTTTCTACATTTCTTGTTTTTTACTGATCGCAAGATTCATTGTGTAAGTGTCTCAAAATATCCATGCAAGTTGATGGATGCCTGTTCTTTCAGTTTTGTATTGCATCTAACGTGCCAAAAGAGACCCTCAACTTCTTGCACACACCCAAATTACACTTGAGCATTGACTTAACTTGTAATTTAATCATCCAAACTCACAATTTTTAATTAGATATATTCAATTGGTGTGCATGTAATGAGTTCATTGAAACCTTGAAATACATTTTATTTCACTTAGATTTATTAATTTACATGAGCAAGAACTTTGACTTTACTTGTAATGATCATCCAAAATCACAATTTCTAATTAGATATCCATTTAATGTGCATGTAGTGAGATCATTGAAACCTTTAAATATAATAGTTTGTTCTTTTGACATAATGCATTCATAAGTAATAGATAATCCACACAAATCAATACAATAGATTGACACAAGAACATGTGGAAACCAAAGAACAAATTCAAAGTGAAATGTATCATTCATTTATAATTGAAATTTCAATGTACATGTCTCCAAAAGTACATAGATATCTAAAATTATCCAAAAGTACATATATATATCCAAAAGTAACCAAAGTACATGTATCCAAAATTATCCAAAACTATCCCTTCGATTTTGTATTCTAAATATAATTTTGTATTTTTAAATTTAATAAAAATGGTACTATACTTCATTATCAATATGATATATAAAGTTATCAATCTTATAATTTAAAATCAAAATAAAGTTTTAATTATTATAATATCAAAATAAATAAAATAATATAAAAAACTATATCTATAATATAGAACTTAATATGAGAAATACTAGATACTAATGTAATGTTAATATATTGAGTAAGTGTTATATAACACTAATCAACAAAACCAACCAAGATACATTATGGTAAAAAATTGATAAACTCTTTGTATTTAAAAATGTGATTTTTTTTTAATAAATTTTAGGTTAAATAGATTTATGTTTATATCTCAATTGAATTTAAGGCTAGTGATATATATAAAAGTTTTCGTTTTATTTGTAGATGGTGATAAAAGAGAACAGGGAAAACAATAGATTGCTTAAAAATAATTAAATAAGTGCACAATTATGGAAAAAAAATAACTTGATTGGAAGCCGCAGTCGTCTGAGATCGAAAGGCCACCTTGGTCTGTGAACGCTTGTAGATAATGCAAATTAATCTCGGTTGCTTAATTGGTTATTTTTTTTTTTATTAATTTAGAGTGTCTACATGTAAACCTGGAGTTTATATATTAGTTAGAGTTTATATATTAATATAGTTGTGAGTAAAGTGGTTGGTGAATGTCTATACACAAATAATTATTTAGTTTTGTGAAAATAACTATTTGTTAAACAAAGGCTAAAATATATAATTTTATATCGATTATTTATCCAAATTGTTAGAGTTAATATAAACATAAAACAAATATTATTTAATAAACAGAAAACAAAAACTAATTGTTACTTATTCATTTATCTACCTTTAACTGAAACTTACTTAAATCTTAATCAAAATACATTTAACTATGACAACCATAAATGAATCCTTGATATATAGTTTAGTTAATCTTATGCACTTAAATTACTCTTGTTATTATGAATAACAAATAAGCAAAGAGGCTCCAATTGCATTTTAATTTTGTTTTATTACAATAAAATTTGTCTTTTATTCAACTGACATTTAAATTAAAAAGCATTATAACATTTAATTTCTTAATTACCCACATTTAACCATCAATTTTTTTAACGTTGTAAATAAATATTAAAAAATTAAAAATAATCGAGTCTTGTTTTATTTTTTTTAATTTTAATTTTATGGCAACTACTTCACTTGAACAACTTACTTTATGTCACAGTGCGATGACCACTCACCAAAACCAGACTTAATGTCAGCGGGGATGATACTTCCTATTAAGTAAATCTAACCCATAACACTTAAAAGCTGAAGCTGTTCAATTTTAACAATTACTTAATCCATTTATAAATTCTTAAGCTCACCGTTTTTAACACTGATGTAAATCTATACCCAATTTAGTTATAAAAAGGCTTCATGCATGTCCAAAACCAAATCTGTTATTTCCCTCTCCTCCATGCACTTTTTTAATAATTATGTAAATTTATACCCAATTTAGTTATAAAAGGGCTTCATGCATAAGCAAAACCAAACCTATGATTTATCTCTCCTCCATGCGTGTGTAAGAACTCAGCGTTATCCAGGCTCAGTTTTTTCAATGGCGGATGCATGATCAGATATTCAAACGTCGACGTGGCATGTTTTCAAACCTAAATTTACGCCAAGCCTACAACCATCCTTTTAAAAGGAAGGCAATGCCTCTCCATTCTTCCATTGCTGATCTGAGTTTTGCTTTTCTATGAAATCCCCCCAAGTTTTTCCTACAATCAAGATTCATCATGGACTCTGCTCGAGATATGTTCTCCAAGCTTCCAGATGAGTTACTGTGCTCGATCCTTTCTCTAATCCCAATTAAAGAGGCGGTCAGATGCTCCGTTCTTTCCAAGAGATGGAGATATCTCTACACCCAAATGCCCCAACTCACTTTCTCGCCCTATTTCATTATGGGTTCCCGTTCTGTCAACCCCAATCCGCTATCGGTTGCCACAGTAGAGAATATAATCTCTAATACTCTTCTTTTGCATTCCTGTGATCTCCAAAGCTTTTATCTGTCTACACATTCCTTGAGACCTTACAGTCAATGGCAGTTTAGATACCAAAGCGTAATGCAATGGGTGCAATGTGCAGCAAGAAAGAAAGTAAAAAATCTAGGTTTATGCCATTCTTCTGAAAGTGTAATCCTGGTTCCCGCCATTTTCTCCTGCACCCTTCTTAGAACGCTCCTACTCTCCAACTACATTGTTTCTCATATCCCACTTAGTTTTAGCGGATTCAATCATCTTACTATTTGCCACTTCTTTGATATTGACTTCAGAAACGACTCTTTATCCCGCTTTATCTCTCATTGCCCGCGTCTTAAAAATCTGCAAATAACTAACTCTGCAGAATTTTATTATCGCTCTGGTCCACAGAAGCTTATTATTTCTGCTCCTAACATTACTGTTGTTGCTCTTGAGGTTTATAATGTTTCTAGGGATTTTGAGCCAGTGGAGCTTTTAGCTATCAACTGTCCAAAGCTGGAGGTATTCAGCACGAATTATTCCTTCATAAAGGATTTGAGAGTGAACGGCCTCTTGTTTAAGGAGCTTTCTTTCGCAGTTCAGCGCCTGGAAATGCAATGTGGAAGTAATGTGATTAGACTGTCACTGAATTCCACTTGGAAAAAACACAATTTATCAGCAGAGAGATTTCTGGACATAATGGCGGCATTCAAATTATTGAAGAAGCTTTCGGTGGAGTGGGTCGCTCGGTGGTCGCCAAATTTGATGAAGATTCCTCTTCTCAATCTGCTACAAACCCTTCCTCGTCTTGAGCATCTGGACTTAACTGGCATAAATGGCTTTATTTTGGTAAGAATATTTTTTATTAATATCATGCACTCCATTTATTCATATAAGATTTTGGTATGCTTTGCTGTTACTATAAATGTCTTAATGAAAAACTGTATGGGGAAGTAATTTGTATTCAATGCAGGAGTTAGGCAGAGATCCAATGGCACCATCTCTAGAGTCTCTCCCTGTCAATATTCGTGTGATAACTATAGAAATAGATCCATTTGATGATGAAGAAATGAGTGTGTTGGCCGGGTTGCTGGAGAGTACTCCTCTTCTTGAAACCATAGAGGTACGAATACCACAATTCGTACTTGAGAACGAAGAAACCTACAAGCAGGTTTCAGTGGAAATTCAGGATTTGAAAAGAGCTTCCCTTCAAGCAAAAATAAATGTACATATTGGAGCTTCTAGTTGGCGCGTTTTTTGATCACTTTTCAAAATCCAGTTGGAAATTTTTGAATTCGGAATATAAGTTATTAAATTTTAAAATGGTATACCCTTGTTAGAGGGGTTTTTGAATACCCTCGTTGTAATGGAAAATTTTTCAATCACAAAATCAAAATATGAGTAATGGAGAATTTAGACACTTGAAGAGAAATGCTGAAAAGTTGTCCGAGCAGAAATCTAGTTATCTCAACTTTAGTGAAGAGAACTTTATTTTTCTTTGGAAAGTGTTGTATATATTAGCACAGATTAAAAAAAAAGTGGTTAGTGAATATCTATAAGTACAACTAACCACTTAATTTTATGAAGATAACTGGTTGTTAAATAAAAAAACACTATTTATTTAAAAAAATATGAAAAAACAAAAACAAATTATTACCAGTTTCTTTAACCACCATTTAACTAAAGTTTATTTAAATCTTGATCAAGAATCAAGATGCATTTAACCATAACAAAATAAGATGACCATAAAATGAATCCTTATACATTTCTTACTCTTGGGTTAATCTTGTTATCTCCTCAAATAAATACGAGATAATATCTAAATAACTATAGGCATAAAAATAATGGTGAAAATGAAAATAAAATGAGTAAATTTATTTAAATTTCAAATTTATTTAAAAAAAAAAAAAAAAAAACTTTTACAATTTTTTAATTCTTAATAAATTCAAAATTAAAATAAATATACATTAATAATTGATTAAAATGAGTTTATCAATTATTGTTATATCTTCTAATACTTTTCTAATATTTTCTCTTTTCTATGTCTTAGCATTTATTTACAGTCTATTTTGTACCTCATGGCTAATACTTTCTCTTTTCTATGTCTTAGCAATACCCTTATTTACAATCTATTTTATAATTCATGGGATGTGTGGATGTGTAAAACTCCTTTTTCATACACACTATTGAAACCTAAAAATTTATTTTAAACATAACAATTTATTTCAAGTTTATTGAATTGTATACAAAGTTTTTCTTACAATGACCTGAAATTTTTATGTTTTTATATGACTTGTATCTTTTTTCAAAATAAATAAATAAATTTGTGTTATTTTGAAAAAAAAATTATTCTAGCATTAATATTAACATGTTTTTTTAACAAAAATGGTTGAGTTTTGTATTCTAAAGATGTTCCACCCTGAACCTCATTGGTAAGCATAATAATACAATTAAAAATAGGACTATCCCAGAATCTATAGTTTAGAATTTGTAAAAAAAACTTATGAATCACTACAAAACAATATTATCTTTGTAAGAAATGCCCAAGCTTTTTTATTTTGCAAATCATACTAGAACTTGAGTTGAATGAAAAATATGCTTGATGTGAGCTTCCATAGGTGAAGGATAGGAATCTTGATTCATATCATCTATGTTCACTTCTTCAGTCAACTAATGTGTTTATCTCTTCTTTAAATTCTCTAGGAACTAAAGTCATTAACATTGGGTAATTGGAGGCAACAAACTATCCTTAGCCAAATTTGTAACCAGATAGTAAAACAAACTACACTTAGCTTATAAGGCTTGGATATGTCTTTTCTACTAAAATAGAGTCTATGTTAAAACTACAAACAATCAATAATTAATTTTGAATTGTCTCATAACTTTTCCATATAATTGAGAAAATGAATATTTCTATAAGACCCTCCCACCTAATGCCATGAATGCCAATAATTTCAAGAAATGTAAATAATTACCCATACTATCCATTCTCCACAAAAACTAGAAAAACAAATCCCTATTTCTTTCTTCAAAACATTAAATCGACACCAAAACCCAATCAAAGCTCCAAACCAAACCAAATTAGAAGATCAAAATTGCACATAAAAAGATTGAGTTGTTTTGGACTTGTAAGTTTAGGTAGAAATAACATGGATTCGAAGAAGGTCCTTAGAAGTATTCAACAAGATTTTTTTAATGAGAATTATACTGTATGTTATAAGTGTTTCAAGATGTTAATGCTTTATATATCCTTAATTTGGACTTGTAAGTTTAGGTAGAAATAATATGGATTAGAAGAAGGTCCTTAGAGATATTCAACAATATTTTTTTAATGAGAATTATATTGTATGTTATAAGTGTTTCAAGAAGTCAATGCTTTATATATCCTTAATTCGTAATCTATAAAAGTATTGATTTCAACAAATATTTTTATAATTACATTATAAGAAAAAAATTTCATAACTTTTATTAAACAAAAAGTTATATTTTTTTCAAATAATTATGAAAAAAATCATATTATACCTCATATACATGTCATATCAATCAAAGATAGGTTCTAGGTAATGTTTTTTTTATTTTAGAAGTGATCAAATTACAAACATTAAGCAGCTAGTCCATATTTTTGCAAAATATTTTCTTAAGATAATTCCATCATAAATATACAAAATTTAAGACTTTGCCAAGTCTATACATAACTGAAACATATAAAGCTTAATCTGTCAGACTTCACAAATCAAATCATAACTGAACATCCATTAGAAACTTAAGAAAAGACATCCATATTGAAAAAGTTAAAGTTTCCATCTTTAAACCAAGTACCTCCCTGCAATTGGACTCCAGCATTAGCAACTTCATTTGCCACTATATTTCTTTTTCTATAAGGATGTTTAATGATCACATGATCAAGCTGATTTTAAATCTGCAAACCTCATCAAACAAAGGAACTAGTTGAAGATTATGTATTAAGTTATTTCCATTTAGCCACTTAATGATGACAAGGGATTCCGTGCAAGTTTTTAAAACTATTTAATTAACTAATTTGTAAATTTAATCTTTGCTAGTCTTGTCTACTAGTTTTACTAGCGCTTTTCTTATATATATAAGAAATATGAAAAAAAATATTTCTTTTAAATAAAAAGATAAAATCAATTTAACTTTAACCTTCAAAAATGTTTGTATTATTTATTATTCAATTAAGTTAATGTAAAGTTACATTACCAAAAATAAAAAATAATTAAAAAGATTTGTGATTGGTTTATAAAAAAAACTTACATCTATAGGGATCAAATTTGTTTTGGTGTAAATTTTTGTAAAGAATTTAAGATAAAAAAATTTACACCTCAAGAAATTGATCCTTTCCATGCTTGATAAATTTAAGATGAATTTATAAAAGTTTTTTTTTAAATGGTGTGAATTTATATATATTTTTTAAAATAAAGTTAATTTTGTAATAATTTGTGTTTTCAAACAAATATGATGAAATGTTTTTAAATATTTTAATCCATTTGAAATATTTGAATTTTTACCATTGAAATCCTTACAAATACATTAATTAATCTTATAGTAAAACCATTGTAGATCCATCTAGTACTTAGAGGGATCCAATTTTTTTTATCTTAAATTTTTACATATTAAAAAAAAATTGCACTTAAAGATTTTTTGATTCTCTAGATTCGTGATATATTTAGAGTTAAGATCAAATCAATTTAATTTAATTTGGTCCCTTTAATAATTGTTTATTTTGAATTTATAACTATTGCCATAAAATCAATTTAGACACTACACTTGTTCTATATTCATACAATCTAAAAAAAATCATAAATATTTGTCTACTTTAAAATCTCAAATAAAAAATTATTTAACTATATTTTTATATGGTATAAGTTTTTTTATTTTAATATTTAAACTATTTTTTTAGAAAAATTAACATATAAAAATATTAAAAATAATTACATATTAAATTTTAATATTAAAAATACAAACGTTTCCAAACCGGAAAGGTAAATTGAATGCTTGTCGCAGACTCGCAGTGCACTATCATTCTGAGGAGAAAACTCGTTTTTTTAATACATTTGATTTTATCAACATGGAAAACCAATTCTCAAGCTCCTTCATTCATAAAATAATTTAACATTAACATATTTGTTTTTAAATTCACTAAAGAAAAAGTCGTACCTGCACAAAAAAAACCTTTGAGTTTAGTGATACATTTTTTCCATTCACAGACAAGTTATTTGGCAAGGTTGCACTGAATGCATTGGTTTGCATCAATGGAAAACCTGCAAGAAATTAATTACTGAGAAAATAAAGAATCACAAAGTTTTTCAACTTATGCCTATAATTCCTTAAAGTGAAGTGAAAATGCATTCATGCTCTTATTTTGTGCATAAGAAATTATTTCTATGCCCAAAAAATATAGTTACAGCCAAGGAAGAAGAAGATTACAGTGAAAGAATGCAGAGGATGAAGCAAAAAAAATACACAAGATAAAGAACCAAATGTCAAAGAAAAAGAATGAAGTTTGTTAAAGACAAAAGATTGAACCTGCAAGAAGAAGAAGACCACATATTCAAGTTTGCCAGACTAGGGGGAAGAAAGCTGCATGAAGCAAAGGAAAAAATTCCAGAAGGTTGCTGCTGTGGAAGAATATAGTAGATAATTTGATGTGAAATATGTATAGTTTTTGTATTTGTAGCGTTTGGAGGATTCATTCATTGTTGCACATATATGCAGGTTAGAGTCCGCTATGACTTCTACAGGTGGGGGTGAATTACAACTTGCAGAGCATGAGAGTTATGCCCTAATCGCTGTCTTGCTGATCCCAGGGTTTTCTTTGTTGGAAGTTATTTTGGCACAAACATTTAATGATAGCTTATTGTTTTGTTGTCAATGAATAGAAATAAGGCCTGGTGGTTGAGTGGTACATGATTCAGAAGTATAGGAGAGGATTGCCACTCTCTTGGTAACACTTTGAGTGCTTGATAATAATAGGTTCATTTATTGTGTTTTCTGCATTGTTTTGCATAATGAAATATGGTATTTGTTAAGTCTCAGTTGTACCTAGCGCACCTTTGCAAATAACCAAAACTAATCTCGCTGTCTCGCTCTCTTAACTTACATCTTGTCTTCTGGAGGATTATAAATCAATCTGTTATTGTAACCGTGAATTTGGACGGCTTATTCTTGTTCTTGCTCTCCCAATTTCGATCGTTATCTGTTTTTATGACGGAATATTGTGTCCCCAATATATATATTTAAGTGTGGAGAGAGGGTCAATTTTGGAAAAGGAGTGTAACATCCCAAATTTTGTAATTTTTTTTAAAGGTCTAATTACAATGCATAATGTAATAAAACCATACTAACTCATTCTAATATCATTTAAACTTAGTTAGCTCTTTATTTATTGACCAACTACTTATGTGCAACAACCTTTAAAATGAGATTTAAAGTTATAATGAATTATTTTACTTGTGGTTAAGTCATGGAAAGAACCACATGTTTAAGAATTGTCAGCAATTGTTAGTATTATTGCTAGATGTATTTTTAGAATATTTGTTAACCTCTTTATAATGTTTGGAGGATGAGTTACACGTCTTACTTAGCTCTTTTCGCCTAACGCAAAACAATATACATTCTTCTTGCACGTATTAGCAATGGAGGGCTTACCCTTTATTGGTGTCATACCCAAACCTAGATAACAATCAAAGGGCCTAAGCTAAAATTAAAGGGCTAAGTATTAGACTAACAAGGTTTCTTCTTACCCTAATATAAAACAAGCATAAGAATAAAATGTGATGGCCATAAGAGGCGATCCTCAAAGGCATTTGAAACTATAGAGATTTGGGTTGAAATTATAGATTTTAATGTGACATTGTACCAGGCCACGTGATGGCTTTAATACCTCCAACTTGAAAGCATGTAATTCAATTTGAAAACCCTAAGGGTTTTAATGTTCCTTGTTTTTTGTTACTGGTCTTATTGCTGTGTTATTTGGTTTTCTGCATAGTAGTGAAGAGCAGAGGGAGAGAGCTGAGATCTTGGCCTCGGCCTTGGCCTTTGGGCTATCGGCCTCTTTCCCGGTCTACAACACACTCTCAACTTCATAATGGCATCATTCTGGTTGTAACCAATTGGCTCTTTGGCCCGCAACTTAAGTTTTCCTTGGTGTTTTTTTGGTGGACTGTCTGCACTATTTCGTTGGATCGTCCTTGCTAATTCCTCTTCTTTGAAGGTAAGTCACCTCTGGCTATTGTTATTTCTCATTGTTGTTTTCTTTGAATTTAATTTTTAAGTTGAAGAATAACCTCACGTTGTTTGCATTGCAGCAGGTTCCTACTGGGTTGCTCTGTGGTTAAAGGAACCGGTCTCTGTGACTCTGCGCATGGCCTGGTAAGACCTGGAACCTCCATTCCTTGATCTCTGTTGGTTATCTCTTTGATGTTTTGTGGCTAGGCCCGCAATCTCCAGAGTTAGAATCATTTCTGCATGTCCCTTTCATTGAACTGGTAAGCCCTTGAGGTTTTTCCTATGGCATTTTCAGTCGTGTTGTAGAAACGGTCTCCCTTTGACCGTGGAGTATGGTGGGGACTTTAATGTATTGTAAGGTGGATTTGAACTCTAGAAGAGCTTTGTAAAAACAAAAGTTTATATTTAAATTATACTGATAAAAATGTGAGGGTTTGAGGATCGACGAACTTGCTTTGTTTTGTTTTCAATGTAATACTATTGTTTTGGATAAAATGTTGTTCTTTAATGTTATTGGCGCAATGTGGTTTGAATACTGTGAGCTCTGTTTTTCTCTTCTCTTTATAGCAAGTTTTAGGGTTGTATGGCCATTGCATTGTTTAGTTCATTTCTTGAAAAGAAAAGAGTATTTT
>LPNX010304462.1:19231-67145 GCA_001517045.1 Pseudotsuga menziesii | reverse complement strand
CTTGTGAAATTGCATCACAATTGCCTAGATCTCAAGACAATGATGGCATCTTCTGCAAATTGCATACATTCAATTCCAATAAATAATACCAAATTCCAACCACAACCTATTTCATAAACCCTGGCGACGGCTGCAAATTTTTATTTTTTTTTAAATTTCACCCACCGTCGATATAGCGACAGGAGTCCGTGGATATAGCAATGGAAGTCCGTGGATATAGAGACGGCCGTCCGTGGATATAGCGACGGGAGTCCGTGGATATAGCGACGGGAGTCCGTGGATATAGCGACGGGAATCCGTGGATATAGCGACGGCATTCCGTGGATATAGCGACGGCAGTCCATGGATATAGCGACGGAAGTGTGTGGCTATAGAGACGGCTTGGATCTCCATTTTTTAAAAACCTTTATACAGAGCGTGGCTATAGCGACGGAAAGGGTCATCGCTCTTGAGACGCAAATTAGGGGTCGTCGCTATTGCGACGAAATAGTTTCCACGGAACAAAAAACACTTAGACGTGGCAATATCCACGCTTTTCCGTGGATATTGCCACGTTTTTCCGTGGAAAAATTGATCACATGTACTAGTGCTTCCACCTTTATGTGCCTCATGAACAATTTCTTCAGCAAATACTTGGACAAATTCATGTTGGTATTCTTGGATGATATTCTCGTGTACTCCATATTAAGATTTAATTGAGAAAATATAATAACATATGCGATAAATAAACGTTACAAGCAACCACACATTAGACACATCATTTACCCTGGAAAACCCCATGCAAGAAAAAAATAGCACCAATGAATATCTTCATTACCCTAGCCAAAACCGTCCATCAAGGCCAAGTGAGCTAGCTACCGCTCACTTCTAGGCCACTTTACAATGGTGCATCCTAAATCCTTATAAAAAATTCCTTACATGTAATACCATGGGCTACAAGAAACCATGTGCCCAAACCATGTGGCGCTAGAGATAAACCACCTTTGACGCATTCCCAAGTCAAGGTTAACCCTAACAATCCCCCATTTAAACTTGACTTGAAGTAATCACCAACCCCCATCAAAGTTTTATTGAGGAATATCACATACACCCACTATCATCTAATTGTTAGTTTTAAACATGTGCAGAGAAGCAAAGTATATAGATTCTTTTAAGAAAAACAGATATTACACCACAACATTCACACATAAACACAGAGATTTACCTTGGAAACCCTTAACCAGGAAAACCAACAAACCTTGGAGCCACACCTCCTATTTTCTCATTATCAATATGAATCCCTCACAATACAATATAGGTATTTCATAGCTTCCAATACCCTACTCTGTCAACCCATATTATGAAAATAGACCACAATCCCTTAACCGGGATTTAATTACATATTTTTAGAAATTTCCCAAAAACAGTAAAAAACAACCAAAAAATTCAAGCTCGTTGTGCTCGCATAGGAAATGGCATGCTAATGGTCATTTTCGAAATCAGAAATAGCCTAACGGCCATTTCCCAATGGAAGCAAGCCTCCCAACATGTTTCCATGAAGGTGCCGACAAGGATCGTCAGACGCAACAATGACAGGCGCACCTCCTCTCCACATGCACATGCAAAGAATATAACATATACCCAACATTCTCCCACTTGTTGTTTTATTTGCATAGAAATGAGTGATGTACTCATTAAGTCATAGGTTCATGGAATCAATGCCCATATATTCTCTACTCCAAAATAAATTCTCTATACTGACATACTTTGTTAATGAGTCTGCAACATTTAGGTGTCAACCTTCACCAACAACACCTTCTTGCCTTCAACCATATCTCTCACAAAGTGATATTGCACATCAATATGCTTTGTCTTAGCATGATAAGTAGGTTTCTTTCCCAAGAATATTTCACTTTGGCTATCACAATCTAACCTTGCAGCTTATGTACAAACACAATACATGAACACAATCTTTGCGACCATACAACTTATTTTCTTGCATCAATGGTTTCCATGTATTTAGCTTCTGTAGTTGAGAGTGCAAGTACAACTTGTCTCTTTCTCATCCAACTGATAGCTCCTCCAAATAGGTTAAATGCATACCCATTTGTAGATATTCTATGATCAAGATCTCTAACCCAGTCTACATCAACAAATCCATGTACATTTATTACTCTTTTTGGTCCAGATCTTCCTTGGTAGCAGATTGCATGATCTGTGATGACACACCAATATATGAAGACTCTCTTTACAATTGTCCAATGTTCCTTTCTTGGTTTTAACATATATTTGTTCAAAACTCCCACTGCATGAGCAATGTCTGGTCTGGTATAGACCATTCCATACATCAAACTACCAACTACACTGGCATATGGTACTCGTGATATGTCTTCTTCTTTTTGTGTCTTGGGACACTAATCTACAGATAAATTGATGCCTACATTAATAGTAACCTTGATCACCTTACTTTCCTACATGTTAAATCTTTGTAGTATCATCTCAACTAATTTTCTTTGATTTAAATTGATCATCATGTTTGCATGATCTCTTCTTATCTCCATTCCCATAATGAAGTCTGCAGCACCGAGATATTTCATATCAATTTTGGAGGACAATTGAGACTTCACCTCCTTTATAATATCTTTGTTGTTTTAAATCAGCAATATGTCATCAACATACCTTTACTATGTTAATGAATTGATCACCAACCTTTTTGGAGTATACACAATGATCATCTTTGCTTCTCACAAACCACAATCCAGGTATGTGTGTGTCAAAATTTTGGTACCATGTCCTTGGAGATTGCTTTAGACCATTAAGGGACTTCTTTAGTTTACATATCATCTCTTTCTTTCTCTTTACTATGAACTCTTTTGGTTGTTTCATGTAGATTTCTTCTTCCAAATCCCCATGTAAGAACGTGGTATTCACAAACAAAAGCAACATAAATAGAAAGAAGAAATCTAATAGAAGTTAATTTTGCATCTGGATAAAATATTTCACCAAAATAAATTCCCTCTACCTGAGAATATCTCTTTTCTACCAAGCGGGTTTTGTACTTCTCCACTTTACCTTCTGCATTCAAATTCTTTTTAAACAAACATTTGCTCCCAAAAAATTTTCTTCCAGCTAGTACCTAGACTAGATTCCAAGCTTCATTTTTGTCCAAGGCATCCATTTCTTCAACCATGGCCTTCTTCTAGAGATCACTATCCTCTGAATTAACATCTTCCTTCGCATTTATAGGATCATCATCAATAATAAACAAAGCAAAATGAGAGCAAAAATCAGGAGGGGAATACCTTTTTGGTTTCCTTATTTCTCGAGATGATCTCCTCAAAACTGGGGTATGAGGTTCTTCTTCTTCTGATTCAGCTTCTTCTGGTCAGTCAAATTCTTCACCTTTTAACTCAAACTTTATTTTCTCTGGTTCCTTTTCATTTGGATTCACTTCTTGTCTGGGTACTTCTTTGACCTCTCTAAACACAACAAACCGACTATAAACAATCTTTTGAGTTACAGGACTCCAAAGCTTATAACCTTTCATACCATCTTTATATCCAATTAAGATACACTTCTCATCTTTGTTATCCAACTTGCTCCTTTTCTCCTTTGGAACGTGTACATAAGCAACACAACCAAAAACTTTTAGATGCTTAATACAGGGTTTCTTACCAGTCCATACCTCTTATGGAGTTTTATCAATCAATGCTAATGTGGGCGATCGATTTACCAAGTAACATGTTGTGTCCACTGCTTCTGCCCATAATTCATGTCCAATCCCAGCACTGCTTAGCATGCTCTTTGCCTTTTCCATCAATGTCTTAGTCATCCTCTCAAAAACTCCATTTTGTTGAGGTGTGTATGGAGTAGTCTTCTTCCTTTATATACCACACTTCTTATAAAAGTCCTCAAATTCATTCTCGCATAACTCTCCACCATTATCTCTCATCAACACCTTTATTTTCTTTTTTGACTGATTTTCTACAAGAGCCTTAAATTCTTTAAACTTAGCAAATAATTCAATTTCTTTTGAAGGAAATAGATCCATGTGTTCCTTGAGATATCATATATAAATGAAACATAATACACATATTTTCCTAATGATGGAATAGGAACAGGTCCAAACACATCACTATGTATTAATTCTAGAATTCCCTTTACTCTTGTAGCACCAAATGCAAATCTTACTCGATTTTGCTTCCCATATATGCAATATTCACATAAATCAAAATCCAGAGTGAAATCAGTGATACCTTCAACCGCACCATTAACTTGTAATGCTCAAAGTCCATTTTCTCCAATATGCCCTAATCTTTGATGCCATAACATTGTCTTTCCTCCTGGTGGAGTCAGGGTTCTATCAACTTTACCTCCTTCCTCAAGCACAATAGAACTGTTGCATTCGTCAATGATGGTTCTTCCCAATAGTTTGTACATTGTTCCATACTGAAATCTCTGTTGGAGGAGCTAGTCGGTGAGCCGACTAATTAGAGATTAGGTCAGCCATATAAAGTCATGTGATCGGTTGACCGAACCGACAGGTAGTTATTTGTAACTGTTTGTAATCATATATATTAGGCTGTTGAGCCAAATGAGAACTTGGTTCGGTTTTGTGTATGTATGGACCCTCATGTTATAATATAATTTGTTACTTCCTTATCTATGTTCTTATCTCTTGTGTATGTTATGTCTATATGATTCCATGTGTATTATTGGTAACCCTTTGTGATCTGTGAGATTACAACATTCGTTCCGTTTCTGGTAGTACATATATGGACATAATGACCATAAGCAGATGATATCAGAATAGGATATTAAGAAATGGTGGGAGCGTAAGATAGCAAATTATTTGCAAAACTAAGCAAGGAGAAACAGATTGACCGTTGCTCAAGCGAAGGATAAATTCTTCACTAAAACACATGAGAAGTTTGTAGAATCAGTACCTCAGCTTTTGAAAAAAATTCTGGACGAAAAAGCCGGAAGCAACTAAGGACCAAGAGCTACTGGAGAAATTGATCCGAGGGGGATGAACAAACTTGTCGGAGTGGCTTGAAAATATCACAAACAAATTTTGCAAGGAACAAGTCATGGAAGAAAGAACTTCGGTCGAAACCATTCAGAAAAGGTTTTATACAGACCTTACCGAGCAGTTCCTTAGCTCCTTACTGACGCTTTTGTTCAAATTCATAATAGAAAAGGGAGTGGGCCATATTGTAGAACCTCGTCCATCGCTACATGAACCGCCACCAAATTCTAACTGGGCAAAGAAATAGAAGAAGTGGGAAAAATTCATTGTCAAAAGGGAGAAGGAGTATTTCCTAAGCAAATAAACAGAACTATCCGAGCTTTCTAAAGCGTCGGGTAGGCTATGGGGGGGTAACTGGGCATGTGTCGAGGTAAAGTAAAAAGGATTCTAGTCGACTGAATAAAATACCATCACCAGCAATGAAAAGTCAACCCAAAAATGAAATTGAACGAACAGTGACACACAAAGGTACGACAAATTTATAGAGTAGAAAGAGAGAAGAGGCTGAAAAGAAAGGAAGAGAGAAGAGAACAAGCTATAGCCCTGTAAAGAGGGATGACTATGAGGGTGACAGACTAAGAAAGAAATTCGCCAGAGTCGGGTCATGACCAACAGGAAGAAGGCATAGATGAATAATCATCACCCATGGCTGAAGACTTGTGGATAGAGCAGCGAGAAGCTCTCCAACTAGAAATTCCCAAAGAGGTAAGACCTCTGTCTCCAAAGAATCTGAGTACCAGGATACAGGCCATTGTCGAAGAAGACCTAAGACTAAGAGTTGGTGAGTTTGGTATATGGAGCCAACTAGACGATGAGGTAAACAAGGATAATCATCTAATGATCCGTCGACCGGAGGAAGGAAATTGGGTAACACTTTAGGCGTACCCTTCCAACTGAATTATCCACTTTCTTTACCTGACACATGAAGGAGCACCCCCCATGCCAAACACAGCTTTGAAAAATATGGAACAGTCAGACCTACAGACAAATCAGTGCAGTTGGACATCGACAGGAGAAGTCGACCAGAACCGACTGCTTGTCGGAGAAGAAACAACAAACAAAATGATCGATGGGAATGAAAGTTCCGTCGACAACATCTATGCATAGCAAGACAAACAAAGCATCCCACCACCCCCACCACCGCCACCTCCTGGAGGAGATAGCGATACCGACATGGGTCATGGATGAGCACATATCCCTCTATACAAGGGTGACAAAGATCCTAGATGACATTGGTTCGTCTGTGAGTCAATATGGGAGGAAAATCAAGTTATGGTCGAAGAACGACAGAGGGCACAGTTCACCGGTGCCTTGACGAAAAGAGCACTAACTTGGTACATGACCTGTATCGAGAGAACTCCCCAAGCATCCAAAGCAAACATTAAAGCACATTTTTGTCTTTCTTTAAAACTCCAGATGCAAAACATATGGCAACCAAAAAGCTGAAAACAACATCTCAGAAGGCAGCAGAGTCTATCTGGGAATATAACAAATGATGGAAGGACCTCCTCAACCAACTATACTATGTAATTGACAAACAACTATTAATTCAGTGGTTTCTTGCAGATCTATAATAGAAAATTCGGCGGCACATAAGCTTGGAGACGTTTAAAACATATGAAGATGCACTTACCAAATATCTGCAAGTAGAGATGGATGAATATTTCCCAGCATATCCCATTGATACTAGACTGGAAGAACAACTAGAAACCATGCAGAAATCGTTGAAAGAGCTGAACCTCAAGAATCAAGATGTCTGGTGCACAAAATGCTCCATAGCCAGACACACTAAAGATAACTGTCGGCAAGACATAAGTCGACAGGATGTTCGGTTTGTTCAGATTAAATGCTTCTGCGACATTTTCCAAGAACATGGAGAACATACAATGAAAGATTTCCCATATAACATGAAAAATGGAAAAGCATCTTGGTGTTCAATCTGTGAGGTAAAAATTCATGCAACGACCGACTGCCACCTAAATTTAAAGAACCGACAAAATTACCAAGCAATCTACCAAATGAACATAGTCGCGAAGAATAATGATAACACCCAGTGAAGAAATGATCAAAACGAGCCAAATAATCAAAGATATGAAGGTTGTCGATATAAGCACCAGTTCAACAACCATCATGGAGGATATGGAGGTCGAGGAAGATTTTCAAGAAATCACGACAATCGACCACGACAGCCCACCCAGTGCTTTACATGCTACAAAGAAGGGCATCGCTATGCAGATTGTCCATACAAGGATAGAACTGATCTAAATTTTTGTACTAGTTGTGGTGTAGGAAATCACTCATTAGAGGATTGTCCCACCATGCTCAACAAAATTAATAATAAAAAAAACGTTAATGTCTTGTCATGTGTTCAAAAACATGATGTAATCAATACAAAGAACTTGCACTTAGTAACCCAACAAGGGACAAAAATTGGGAATGACAATCCAAATATCAGTAAAATCAAAGAAAAGAATGATTATCCTAACCAAGCTAAACAAAAACAATTATATAACGACACAACGAATATGTTTAAAGAATTTGCTAGACAGGAAGAAGTCAATGACAGTCGACAAAACACAGTTTAAGAATTAATATGCTTAGTACAGGATGATAAATTCGTATCTCAATTCATTGACTTATTGTATAATATGAAGCATAATAATAATATAGAAAAACAAACTAAAAACATATGCAGTCTAAACCAAAAATACAAAAGCGATGCCAACCCACTTGTCGATCTAGAAATCGAAGGATATCATGTTCAACAAGTTGTACTCAACTTTGGTTCACAAGTAAATATTATGACTCGTGACACCTGGGAACAGTTGGGTAGACCTCGACTATATGGCCGGTCAGGCATATATCTCAAGCTAGTCGACCAAGGTCTGACCGACCCCATCAGGGTTTGGAGAAATGTTGATACGACAGTAAAAGGAATATCGACTAAAGTCAACTTTGAAATTATCGACCCTAAGGAAGGATCCGGTTCCTTCCCAGCATTAGTAGGTCGAACTTGGGGAACAAAAATGAAAGCATCAATATCTCTAGACAAAGAAAGGATAAAACTAAAAGGGAATGAAAATAAAATCATAGTACTTATCCATTGTTACCAAGGGGAACCTTGGATAGAACCTATTGATTAAGAAGTTAGCATCTGACAACTATACCAAATTCAAAATAATGAAGACTACACTGAACCTGATATTTATGGCAAGCTTCACTTAGGCAATCAAGATTCAATAGGATATAATTCAGATGCAGAGTTATATGATTGGGAAGTCGAAAACTATGAGACCCAAGCAAGAGGCTGTTGGACCATTTAGGCGGTACAGAAGAAACCAGTCCATCAATGTTTTTTATTCTCCATCATCCCAAAAATATTTGAAAAGAAAAGTAGGGAATAGCCTACCTTAACCCCAAGAAATATAAGTATCAAACAAATCCCAAGGTATAAAGAAAGAGAATCCCCAATTATGCATATAAAACAAGTCTCTAAAAACATAGGTGAACATGTCCGACTACAAAGCTTGGTAGAAACCTTTATAGGACAAGCTTCTCGATGGTGGGATACCCATCAATCAAGATTGCAGACGTGGACAACAACTTCGACTTACTTCATAGAAATATTCGAAGGAAAGAAGCTAACCAAATAGGCAAAAATAGTTGTGTTCATCCAAGGGAAATACCTAGAGGAGCACATAAGAACATGCGAAAGAGAATGGAGAAGACTTGGGTATAAAGACGAACATACATGGCCACACTTGTTTCCATCGATGCTAGTCGACTTACCAAACAAATGGTATAAAATGGAATAAGCAAGAGGTGAAACATTTCAATGGAACGAACTTTGAGAGAACTTCACTAAGGACTCCAATTTTATACCATAGAATGAAAAGTTAGTCGAAACTGCAAAGCAAATAAAAACATTTATAGAACCGACCAGGAAAAATAGTATGATACAAAACCATGTACGATCGACAATACCATGCAATAACATACAAACCAATATAATACCACAGTCGACAAGACTGCAAATGGAAAACGAAAATCCAGAAGGGAAAAGCTTTCGATGGAAATCATATCACTCAGAAACAACAAAACCAATTCGCACAGTACTTAAAGTCGACACAATCGACAAAGAAGATACCAACCAAATGACTGCAATAGACTTTCCTGCTACATTCTCACAATTCCAAGAAGGGATTCGACTGATCAATGAAGCTAAAGCACCAGAATGGTTTGATACCAAAGTTAAAACTAAATATTTTGACATATCAAATGATGATCGACCAAAAATGGCAAAAATTGGCGATTACTGGAGCGAAGAACAAATGACCGAAATAGTAAACCTACTGAAAGAATTTCAGGATGTCTTCACTAGAGACTATAAATATCTCAAAGGGCTATTCCATGAAATGGGCGAAATGAATATCGACATCAAACCCGATGCCCGATCCGTAAAGAAGAGGCCATACAAATTAACTCATAAATACAAAGAGATAGTCAAGAAAGAGATCGACAATATGCTCGCAGCAGAAATTATCTACCCTATTGACCAGTCAGAATGGGAAATCCCAATGGTCATACAACCAAAGAAACATGACCCGACAAAACTAAGGATCTGTGTCGACTTTAGAGAATTAAACAAAGTCACCCTAGCAAACCCATTCCCAACACCATACACAGAAGAAATCTTAAATGAAGTCGCAGGACATGAATGCTACTCATTTACAGACGGATTCTCAGGATACAATCAAGTACCAATAGCCAAAGAAGACCAAAAAAAGATGACATTCGTATGTGAATTCGGCTCATTCACCTACAAAGTTATGCCTTTTGGTCTCAAAAATGCACCTGCAGTATTTTCTAGAATTGTTGTCAAAACATTTCAAGAATATATCTACAAAACAATGGTAGTATATTTCGATGATTGGACGATATACTCCATGCTGAAATATCACTACAAATGGCTAAGGCTCATGTTGGAACAATGTCGACAAATCTAGTTATCTCTTAACATAAGGAAATGCATATTCCTAACTCCTATAGGGATACTATTAGGGCACATTGTATGCAAAGAAGGCATCAAGGTCGACTTTGCAAAGATAGAGATTATCCTCGACTTGAAACCACCAGTGAACCCAAAACAAGTCAGTGTACTACTCGAACACATGGGATATTACAGGAAATTTATTAGATACTACTCAGATATGACCTATCCACTGGAAGAACTATTAAGAGAAGATCAGGAGTTCGACTGGATAGATGAATGTAACATATCATTTGACACATTAAAAAGGAAACTAGTTGAGGCACCTATCCTCAGATTCCTGAATTGGTCAATCAAATTTCACGTACATATCAACACATCAGGCCTAGCAATAGGCACGATCTTGACACAACTAGGGGACGATGGAATGGATTACCCTATAGTTTATAGCAGTAGAAAACTAAACAAGGAAGAAATAAACTATTCGACAACAGAGAGGGAAGCATTAGGAATGGTATTTGCACTACAAAAGTACCGACATTACCTACTAGCCAACCCTTTTATCTTCTATACTGACCACCAAGCATTGAAATACCTTGTACACAAACCTCTGCACCACGGGAGGATTTGTCGATGGCTACTACTATTCCAAGAATTTGAATTTGAATTCGTTGTTAGACCAAGAAAATTAAATGTCAGACCCGACCACTTGTCGAGAATCGACACGGGAGAGGAACTGACAGGAGTCGAAGATGACCTACCAGATTTACACTTATTTCTAATAGAATTTTTCCCGACAGAGTTGGAGGAGATAGCTCAATTCCTAGAAAATGGTCAAGCACTAGAGGGCATGAGCATGAAAAGGAAACAAATCTTAGCTATGAAGGCTACACCATACAACCTCATAAATAGATTTTTATATAAAATGGGCTTGGACAACATCCTCAGGAGATGTGTATTAAAACACGAAAGAGATAATATCATGTACGAAGCGCACTATGGACCGATGAGAGGAAATTTTCAAGTAGATACAACTATCAAGAAAATCCAATAGTCAGGGCTATGGTGGCCGACATTATACAAGGATTGCAAAAAGTTTGTTAGCAAGTGCGAACGAGGCCAACAACTGGGTCAACCTCTTCCTAGTACAAAAATGCCCTTGATATCAGTAAACCCAAGTTTGACATTTGAAATTTGGTCCATTGAATTCATAGGACCATTCCCAATACCAGCAAAAAGATCATGTGCAAGATATATAATAACCACAGTAGAATATGTAACCAAGTGAGCAGAAGCAAAACCTGTCGACACATGTTCCAGTGAGATAGCTGCTAAATTTATCTATCAAAACATAATTTCTATATTTGTATGCCCACTAAACTTAATCAGTGACCAAGGATCACACTTCATTAACAAAACCATCAAAGCACTGACATACCAGTTCAAAATTGACCACCGTCGTAGTACAACTTATCACCCTCAGTCGAATGGAGCAATAGAGGCATTCAACAAAACATTAACGAAGGGTTTAACAAAAATATGCAACACCAACAAGGACGATTGGGACAAAAAAATCCCTGCATTATTATGGGCTTATAGGACAGCATACAAACATTCGACCGACCAAACACCATTACGACTAGTCTATGGCCAAGAAGCAATTGTTCCACTGGATTCTGACAGCAAACACCTATCATAGCAGATATCTTACATGTCGATGTCGAAGAAGGCAGGAAGGACCGACTGATCCAACTAAGCAAGCTAGAAGAACACCGACTGCTTGCTTTACAACATCAAAAAATTCAAAAATAGTAGCAGAAGGCTTGGCATGATCGCAATATCAAAAACAAAAATATGTCGGTAGGGGACCTCGCCCTACTGTACAACACTCGAGTAAAAGGAAAACCCAGAAAGTTACACACATAATGGATGGGACCTTACGTTGTTGAAGNATATATATAACGACCATAACTGTCAGAAAACCCTATAAAAATATGAAAATGCCAAAAGCAACAAACATATCCAACGCCCGTAAACCAAAATTACAGGAAAATTCGAAAGATTTACTAAACTACACTTCGACAACCAACACCAACCCCATCGACATGCCACCATTGACCACCCACATGATCGACATCGACCGATGAATCTGAAGGTCAAATCACGCCTTCATGACTACGGTCAGAAGGAGAACCAAAATCAAATCACATTTAACACACACTTGATAGACCGTGTTGGACCATCATTTTCGCCATTAATACATCCATCAACAGAATCGTCACCCGCTCCACCTATAAATACCACGCCAGAAAAAGATCATTTACCATATTCTGAAGAGATAGAGAAACCAAGTATTCAGAAATTTGAGAGCAGAGACCCTATAAGAAAAGCCGACCAAGAGACCAACAAAATGGCCCCGAAGCAAACTAGAGCCGCAGCTACAAAAACAAAAGAACTACAGTCCGCCGAAACCCCACTCATGAGAAGATTAAGAAACATAAAAAATGCCAAGGTACAGGAATCTTCATGGGAAAAAACCTGGGCATAAATCAAAGAATGGGCCTATGTGGACAAGAAAATGACACAAGAAGTAGAAAAGATAAGCCACAGTACCATTATGAGTTACATGAACACACCGTTCATGGCGAGTTTTGGAGGAACAAAAGAAACAGCAGTAAAATTTATCATCAGTCAGTATCACAATGGTAAATTCTACTTCGACAGACCAGTAGAAATTTCTGGCGAAGTCATATACAAACTTACCAGTCTCTTAAACCAAGGCGACCCTGTCCCTATTGGCATAAAAGAAGGAGTGGTAGAATGACTAACAGGAACATAAACAGGGAAGAACTTGAAAGGGCTAATGATCAGTCAATTACAAGCCTAGACGCCGCAAATCGTGGCCAAAATCATAGCAATAGGACTCACCTATATAGGTCGAGTAAGCAATCTAAAGCTAGACATGCTGGAAGCAGTCGACACAATAGTAGGCACAGGGAAATTTTATCGTTGGGATCAGTATGTCGTTGACATGCTCAAGACCATATGTGAGAAATGCCAAGAATCGGCTGGAATTATCAGGTTCCCATCACTGATAATTTGGATAGCCATGTACCACTTATGTCCGATCGGAGATAAGTAGTTCCAAGAACCTGGAAAATATCACATGTGGAGGTTCAAACCATTTTCACATAATGGAACACTGAAAGAACTGGAAAATGGCAAAGTAATGCTGGAAAATTGGTTCTAGACTCTAAAGGTCTAGACAACTATATGGAGGGTGCCTCAAAACATCAGAAGAATCCTACCAAAAACTACACATATTAAACTAGAACTCGACCACATTGCAGTCTGATACATGCAGGGGGCAAAGGAAAAAGAAAAACCTCTAGACTAATATCCAACAGTCGAAGAGATTTTCCAAGAATTAGCTCAGAAATCCAATACTAAGCTGTTGAGACCAGCAAGGGAGAAATAAATAAACCAACCAATTGAAGAACCATTGACCAACCAGGAAAAAGAGGAGGACTACGAACTCCGCTTATATATCAACACCTTCATGTCAGAAGATATACCGGCAGAGGATACCAGCAGACTTCAACTGACAACTATGCCATAACCTATCCAAATGGGAAGCACACCGATTGAACATCAAATGGCTATACCAACAGAGAAAAAATATCATCCTGGCTCACCAACAGGAGGAAGGAGAAGAGCAGATAGAAGAATATATTGAATCAAATAATCCAGAATATGCTATGACAAAAGAAAACTTAAGTAAAATAGAAAAGGAAATAACAGACTCAAGGAAAAGGAACACAGTTCAGGAAAAAGGGAAGGGGAAGCATAATATTATCCTAACTGAATCAGAAGACAAAGAATAACTATTGGCTACTGCTATTGACATCATAGAAGATGCAGCAACAAATAAAATTTTAGTCGAAACACAATTCAAGCGGTTCGTCGATGCAGGAGCAAAGCAAGGAAGACTGAAAAAGGTAAAAACTACAACCACTTCAGTCAATGAAAACATTGTTGATATAGTCTCTACACCCCCACCCCCATATCCAACCTAGATCACACAAGAAGATACCCCACAGATACACACCATAAGCTGTTCGACATCTGTAATAATGCTATGCCGGAGACACTGAAAGAACGAATTGACCATGATGGTGATTTCCAGGAATTCATTGAAAAATTACCCGAACTACTCACCTTTGTTTAGAAAATTACTACCAAATGCTCACTAATTGAATCTAGTTCACCACGCCAGATCATCTCTTAGAAAATTGGCCAAATACCCCAGAAACCAAGATCTGTGGGAACTATCAAGTCCATATTCTTAAGGAACCCCGACAAGACATCTCAAATTATCACAAGCTGCACTTCATCATTTACCCCATTAGATCTCTCAAATCCCATACCAACCAATGAACCAGCAAGAGACGTGGAAGAAGACCAGAAGATATTTTAGTAATCAACCAGGTGATTGACAACCTATTCTCTGATGATCCAACCAATTCACCACCAGAAGTCAAAGATCCATTGTTGACTGATAATATCCCCAATACACCAATTACACCAGACCATTCACCATCTCCACCACCACCTCCCAATCTAGAACCTTGTCCAAACACTGAACCACCTATTTCAACGCCCCTAGATACACACCAAGCTGCAATTTCCACCCAAGAAGCCCAACCAGAAATTCCACTGACCAATGAAGATCAGCAACCGAGAAACCAACCACGGGAAAATCAACCACTTACAGAACCACAGGCAAAACACCAGACAGACCAGCATAGACACAAAATAAAAAGAAAAGACAAAAAGAAGAAAGAACACCACAAAGAACAAATCCCAGCAATGATCAACATCAGCCAACTTGGATCGACTACTGTAGTCGACACAACAAAACTCAGAGATGGAGAGCTGGTTCAACTCCTAGAAACTCTCGCAACAGAAGCAGCAACAAGAAGCCAGACTAGACGAAGCAGATCGACAGCACTAAGAAAGATCAAATCAAAATTCTGACAAAATGTAGGAGTTTGATTCAAACAGTGATACCGGGACCAATAGAGGCCGACACCGACAAGTCACTATAAAAATCATACCAGCTATTTGAAAGTGTGGTGTCGACCCTACAAATACACCTACAAAATACAAAGGAAGATAAAAAAGAGTAAACATTTAGAATACTAAGGAAGCAATATACAACATTCTCGGAAGCTCACAAAGTGCTACAGGACCACTTGGAAGAGTCTATCATCAAAACAAAAGTACTCCACGATTGGCCTACCTACTACAAACAAGTATTTCAGCAGAACCGCCAGATTCATGAGCAAATCCAAGTGCTAGAAAAGAGGCGAGGCATTGATGAAATAATGAGAGGTACAATACAAGACCAGATTGTATTGGAAACAACCAAACTGCAGAAACTGGAGAAACAAGCACACTAGTGGGTACAACAAGCACTACTGAGCCTCAACAAATTGGACACAATCTGCCCAAGGATGAGGAGACTACTGGATACAACGAAAGAAAAGGCTCGATTTATAGGACCCAACATGGAAATCATCACAAATATTTCCATCTAGGAGAAAATGTCGACTTTGTCAAGCATCACAACTTTGACTATTGACATCCAGAAAGTACTACAGAACTGGACAGAGTTTTAGAACCAACTAGCCATTACAACATAAGCCATTGTGGAAGTATGTGTGCAAAAACAACCAACCATCCGACTACATAGTCCATGAAGACAAACCATAAAAGAAGTAACCACATCAGACAATGCAGTATTGAGTACCTCCCCTGTTTCTTTGGGATGAAGAAATATTTTGTTCTTGGGGGAGATGTAGGAGGAGCTAGTAGGTGAGCCGACAAGTCGAATAGCCGATTAATTAGAGATTAGGTCAGCCACATAAATTCGTGTCGGTTTACTGAACTGATAGGTAGTTATTTGTAATTGTTTGTAATCATATATATTAGGCTGTTGAGCCAGATGAGAACTTGGTTCAGTTTTGTGTATGTATGGACCCTCATGTTATAATATAATCTGTTACTTCCTTATCTATGTTCTTGTCTCTTGTGTATTTTATTTCTATATGATTCCATGTGTATTATTGGTAACCCTCTATGATCTGTGATATTACAACACTCTCCATTGATCCTCGAACCATTTTTCAACCATCATCTCCACACACGGTCTTTACACCTGCAACATCCATCTTTCTGATCAATATCAAGTTTCTTGCTAGATTTGGAATGTGTAGAACTCCAGGTAGAGTTCTAATCATTCCATCCTTCAATTTTAGATTGACTCTACCATGCCCAATAATACTGCTGGTGAATCATCTCCCAATTACACATCTCCTCCATTGTACTTTTCATATTCACATAACCACTCCCTATGAGGGGTCATATGACATCACGCACCTGAGTCAATCAGCCATATATCACGTTCTGAATGGTTACCCATGGAATCTAGGTACACATCCCCTCCTTCTTCTGAAGAGGTCTTCACCTCAGTGGAAGGGGTATCCTCATATCCATTTTCTTTCAAAACATTCTTATATCTTCAATCATTTTTATAGTGTCCATATTTACCTCATTTCCAACCCTTCCTTATTCCTTTTCCCGGGGATTTACATCTACCCTTAGATTTAGGTCTCCCCCCATATCCTTTATTTTTGTTTCTCTCCTAGGGGAGACCTCTCACAGACAAGGAATCCATGCTATGAATATCCATGGTTTTCCACCTCATCTCTTTTGATAGTAGGGATGATACTATTTCATCAAATTTTAAAGTCATTTGGCTAGCACTACCTATTGCAACAATTAGGTTGTCCCATGAATCTGGCAAAGAACACAATAATGTAATACGCTTATGTTCTTCAGCCATTTTAATGCCAACATAGGTTATCTGACTTACCAGAGTATTGAAGACCTTCATATGCTATGTTACAGTGTCATTTTCATCAATTATGAGGTGAAACAGTTTCTTTTGCAGAAACAACTTGTTCACAAGGGATTTTGATTGATACAAACTCCCTAGTTTCCCCCAAGTATTTACCGCACTATCTTCACCAAATACGTTCGACAACATATATTCTTATAAGCACAATCGTATTGTACTCCTTTCCCTTCTTTCTAGTTTATCCCATTCATCTTGTGATGTTGTATTGGGTTTAGTACCGGGATCCACAACAATCCATTGTTTCTAATCTACAAGAAGATCCTCCATTTTGAGGTTCCGTAGCTCAAAATTATTGCCGTTAAATTTCTTGATCGCAATTCTTGAACTACTCGACATTCTCTTTCGATGCACAAATCAACACTGCAAAGCTCCCACTGAACCCAGGTTTATCATAGATCCAAGATCTATCAACTGCGTCGAACCCTCAATAACAAAGGCACCCCCCTGATGTTAATAATCGATATCCGATACCACATGTAAGCTTTAAACATGTTCAGAGAAGAAAAGCATACATATTCTTGTAAGAAAAACAAAGATTACACCACAACATTCACACATAAACACAAATATTTACCCTAGAAACCCTTAATGGGGAAAACCAACAAACCTTGGAGCCATAACTCCTATTTTCTCATTATCATTATGAATCCCTCAGAATGCAATATAGGTATTTTGTAGCCTCCAATACCATAATTCATTAACCCAGATTATAAAAATAGACCCTAATCACTTAACTAGGATTAAATTATGTATTTTTAGAAATTTCCCAAAAATAGCCAAAAACAACCAAAAATTTCGAGCTCGTTGCGCTCACATCGAAAATGGCCTAATGGCCATTTCCATGAAGGTACCAATAGGGATCGTCGGTCATAGCTAACAAGCACACCTCACCTCGATACACACATGCAACGAATATAACATATACCCAACACTAAGTCTATCTCCCGACTTTACCAATGAGTTACCAAGGGTATGCATTCCTTACTAGGTCTTACAGCCATATCTCCAATTATATGCAAACTACTTCATTAGTTGTTTTTCCATATGTCTTCATGGTGACTACACTGTCACCATCTGTTGCTTCATCCTTTCTCTCTCTTTCCATTCTATATTTCTTGTTCATTATCTCTTGCCTTGCCATGGACACTATTTGAGCACAATGTTGCTTGAACCGGATTCCACCAACACTCTCACTTTGCTTGACTCCACAATATAGAGACTTTTACCAAGCCTTTGCTTAACCAGACATGACCCACAAAACCACATTCCTCATTTGACTTATGAGTTGTTAACCCCACGCCCTAGATTTATTCACAAGCATGCCATTCTTCTAGTGTTTTCTTCATGCCATATTTTATCACTGTCTCTCTTCATAGGGGTGGATCTCCTCCAACACCAAAGCCCCTGCCTTTTCTCCAGGTGCTTATCTTTTCCATCACAATGATGACCTTCCACTATATTGCTACAACCTTTAGGCATTATAGTCATCCAACCATGATATTACATCACCTATCAGGCCTTTCATCCAACTACCAAAGGAATTATGAGAACCAATAACCACAATGATCATAGGTCTACAAAAAATTTGGATCGTCATTTAACTATAACTGCAGCAACGAGTTACAAGTGCTACCTTTGCTCATTATTTCCTATAACATAACATTATCGCTGATGCCAAATTGATTTGATATATTTTGGTTCACACTATTCTCCACATGGCTATATCCATAGGCCTCCACACAATCCCTATGCTCTCACTTTGTGGGTTTCAATACACAGGCTTCTGATCTGAAATGAGAATGGAGGGATCTCTCTCTACTACAGTAGATCAACGTAGTTCTTAGAGAGTGGATTTCATATGCATCCACACATGAATCTCTCCTCACATGTGAACCTCTTCCTAGATGGGTGCAACCCCCTTTTCTCAACAATGTGCACAACCATCTGACATTACAGACTTTTGACGTCAAGTTGCACACGACCTCCTTCATCAAAACTTCTTAGATCTTCCAATTACACTGCCTCTTCCTTGACCTTGACCTTGACACTTGCATCCATGTTCATAACTCCTACTGCTCTTGCTTCATCCATGGCCTCTTCTGTGAGCTTCCTTTAAAACATTTTAGACTGGTAGTCCAATGATTACACAGGAATCTCAGCCCTCATGGTTTCTCCAGGGATGGCTTTCTATATGGTGGCTCCTTCACTTCATTACAGTATCCCATCCATGGAACCCTTCTTTTGGAGTGTTTTATTCCATTCTCTTGGAGGATCTATCTTTCCATAAACAGATCGACAACTCCTTCTTGTGATCTCACAGGCCTTTCCTTTACATTGTGGATTTCATCACACACATGTGGCTAGGGTTTATGCCCTTATTCCCTTAACTTTCATTGAGAGCAGTGTTTCAACTTTTATTCAACTTCTTCACGGGGCCTTGATTGCTCTTTACACCACCCAACTTGGAAAAAAAAAAGGCCAATTTTTTTTTCTTGGGAGCTCCCACTCCCGAACCCCCACAAGCCTTCACGGCGGGGGGTGCTCCACCCCCCGGGGCCCCTATATGTCATATGGGATTCATAGGCCTCCCACAAGATCTCCTGAGCTCTGATACTATTTATTAGGATTTAAACGAGAAAAATTCGATAACATATGAGAGAAATAAACATTGCAAGCAACAACACATTAGGCACATCATTTATCCTGAAAACCCGATGTAGGGAAAAACTAGCACAAATGAATATTTTCATTACCCTATCCAAACCTGGTCATTCGGGCGAAGTGATATAGCCAGTGCTCACCTCGAGACCACTTTACAATGGAACCTAAAAAATCCTTATAAATACTTCCTTACACGTTACCAAGGGCTACAAGAAACCATGTTGCCAAACCATGTGCTAGACCTAAATCACCTTTGACTCATTCCTTAGTCAAGTTAACCCTAACACTCGAGAAGTGAAGAAGAGCATGAAGATCACTTGAGAATGGTGCTATGATTTCTTAGAGAGCACAAATTGTATGTGAAATTGAGCAAGTGTGATATCTATTAGAAAAGGGTACAATATTTGGGTCACATTATTTCAAAAGAGGGAATTGCAATGGATCCGGAAAACATCGAAGACATAATGAATTGGTCAGCTCCGAAGAATTTCATAGATGTACGATCTTTTATGGGTCTATCAGGGTATAGAAGGTTCGTACAAAAATTCTCCAAGATCGTTCATCCAATTACATTGCTACAAAGAAACAATGTTAAGTTCATATGGTCAGAGAAATGTGAGGCAAGCTTTCAACGATTTAAGGAATTGTTGATCAAGGCCCATGTTTTGAGGATCGCTAACCTGAAGAAAGACTTTATGGTGTGTAGAACATGTGCAATGGAGACTTGGGAGGTGTGTTGATGTAGGAAGGGTTTGTGATATGCTATGAATCCCAAAAATTGAAGGATCACACAAGAAATTATGCAACTCATGACCTAGATTTAGCCGTCATTGTACACGCTCTCAAAATGTGGAGACATTACGTATTAGCTAGAAGAATTGAACTCGGGACATATCAAATGAGCTTTAAATACTTATTTGATCAACCCAGTTTAAATGCCAAACAAGATAGATGGTTAGAGTTTCTGTCTGAGTTTGGTTTTGAAATCAAACATGTAAAAGGGAAAGAAGACAAGGTTGTCGACACCCTCGGCGTAAAATTTCACCTCATTTCCCTAAGTGTGTGCAAGTCTGATTTGGTGGAAAGAATCCTTGACTCCAAAAGGAAGATGTGATTTACCTATAGGTAAAATAAAAATTGCAGCAAGGGAAGTTTGATGATAGGTATGCATATTATCATCTTGAGGAATATGATTTGCTTGTATATAAAAACATGTTGTATGTTCCAAATTGTGAAGATTTGAGGAAAATGGTAATGGATGAAATTCATCAAATACCATATGCTAGGCATCCAGGGTATCAAAATACCATAAGAACATAAAGAAAGAAGTATATCTCTCTGTGTAAAAAATACCAGCAGGTTAAGGCCACGCATCAACATCCAATAGGATTGTTACAGCCTCTACCCGTTCCATAATGGAAGTGGGAGCTGATTTCTATGGATTTCATAATAGGTCTACCAATGACAGCCAAGAAGCATAATTCAAGCATGGTTGTGGTGGAAAATTTATCCAATGAATCTCATTTTATCCCAATCAAGTCCACTCATAAAGCAAGTGACATAGTAGGTATCTTCATGAAGGAGATATTTAGATTGCATGGGTTGCCCAAGGCAGTTGTTTCAGATCAAGAATCAAAATTCACATCCAAGTTTCGAAAACGTTTGTTCCAGGAATTGGGGACTTAGCTAAAATTTAGTATATCATACCATCCTCAAATAGATGGTCAAACCGAAAGAATGAATCAAGTCCTTGAAGACATGTTAAGGATTTATGTAATGGACAAGCCATCCAAGTTGAGAATTACCTATGCTTGGTGGAATTTGCATACAACAATGGTCATCAAGCAATATTGGGAGTGAGCCCAATTGAGGCATTTTATGGCAAAGGATGTAGTACCTCGGTGAGTTGGGATAGCCCGGTTATAGGGTAGTTCTTGGACTAGAGATGTTTCAAGAAACGGAACAGAAAATTGATAGAATAAGGCAGAATTTGAAGGAAGCAAGGGACAAGAAGAAGAGTTATGTAGATCTGAAAAGAGTGCATAAAGAATTTAAAGTTGGGGATTTTGTTTACTTAAGAGTGAATCCAAATAAAAGTTCCTTGAAGTTGGGGAGTTGTGCCAAGGTGACACCAATATATTGTCGACCATTTGAATTCCTTGATAGCATAAGACTTGTTGCACATAGGATTGCATTGCATGGTAGCATGATAGTGCATAATGCTTTACTTGTTTCATTGCTCAAGAAATATATACATGATCCTAATCACATAATTTATTGGAATGTGATTCACGTGTAACTCAAGGGATAGTTCCAAGTGGAGCCCATGCACATCCTTGAGAGGAAGCTGGCATTGCTCAAGAACATATCCATCAGTCAGGTAAATGTGTAGTGGAGGAACCTTGGACCAAATGAGGCCACATGGGATTTAGAGGATTCCATGAGAGAGACATACACATTTTTGTACATTTTTTAGAACATCGAGGACAATGTTGCATTAAGAGGGAGGGGATTGTAATGTCCCATTTCAACCCTTGGAATGTATTGGCTTCGTATGTAAATGTTGTGTATATGCAATGTATAATTCCTAGCATGGAGCTCAAGGACAAGGCCTTGCTAGTGAATGACCAGTTTGTAAATACAAACGTTTTATTTTGTTTTAATTTGTACACCATGTGCTAGCAAGCCATGGGAGAAGTAAAAACATGCAAATGTTTATCATACAAATAAAATATTCAAGGCTAGTTATTGGGGCAACGTTAATGAGGGGATATGATTTCCGCTAGGGATAGGTGAGGGGAGTTGTGGGATGTGACCCATTGATTCCAAGTGTTATCTTGTGAACCCCTATGCCATTAATGGAAAGAACTAAATTATTTTCCCTTTGTTGGCATTTAGTTAGGCTATGAAGCGGGAGCTAGAGAGGAACCTCATGATTTAATGAGTCAAAAAAGAATGCAATGTTATAGTTTGTTCTTTCATTCAAATATGTTAGATATTTAATTGAATGTACTAGGATCTATAAAATATAGACAAGAACAACCTAAAGAAATACACACACAAAAAATTCCTAGGAAACAACAAGGGGGAAAACCCAACAACTTCTACTGTACAGATTTGTCACTTAGTACAATGTTGGAAATATAGAAAACCCAAAGATAATATGTCTTCTACAACTTCTTCTTCTTCAACACCATCAAACTTGTCTTCCTCTCTCTTGGAGCGAACTTGCTTGTGATTGTTGTGTGTTAAAATGAGGGAGGATGTACCCCTATTGATATTGATCATGTATGTGACATTTTTATTCAACAGCGATGACTTGTCTAATTAATTGGGATAACTTGTCCTCGTGGGAGACCGAAAATACATTTTACATTATTTCCTTGGGGACTATTGCCCTGACTTACAATGGAGATTTTACCTTAACTCTTTACATGACCAATTACATTAATGACATATCCAATTGGAGGGAAAACGTCTTCAAAAGAAGGAATAACAAAATTACAATATAATAGGAACGATGGGTCAGGTGCTCACTCTCTTTGAAAGGCGGCTAGGGTTCCCCTAGCCGTCGCCTCCTTGTTGTTCAGATACTTAGATCGTACGTTTGTCAATGTGTTCAGGATGGATCCTTCCTCAAGGTTGAAGTTATTTGTTGCTGCACCATCAAATTTGTCGGCTGCCACTCTTCCTAGTTGTGGCTCCTTTCTACTGATCGTGGCTCCCTTTTATGGAGGCTCATAACCAGCTTCAGGCCTTTATGGCCCTAGTTCAAGTCGTTTCTCCTCGGGCTACTTCTCTACCCTCCAAGTTCAAGAAAAAGCTTGATGAGATCCCCTCTTTGAAGATCTCTCCCTCAGATCCATGCCGAAAAATGCTCACTCTCTCAGAAAAATCCCTTATCGGCAAGTTTACAGGGTTGTGGCCCAACCCAAAGGCGGTGGAGCTTTGGATTGCAGAACACTGGAACCCGATTCTTCAAGGGAAGGTCTCTCTTTTTGCAGCTGGTAGGGGTTATTTTGTTTTTCTCTTTCTGAGTAAAGAAGATCGAGATTTAGTTTTTTTATCGGGTCCTTTCTTCATGGGATCGAGAGGGTTATTTTTAGCCCCTTGGACTCTAGCTTTTAACCCTGAAGCAGAGATTATTGTTGTTCCTATCTGGGTAAGACTTATGCATCTCCCACTTCATCTTTGGGGGGAAATCTCTCTTGAGGACATTGGTAATAAGCTAGGGCGCTTCTTGGACAGTGCAAATCCAAAAGGGGGTCAGTTTTCATGTGCCCACATTTGTGTATAGGTAAATATTAAAAAAGGGCTTCTTGAGGCCCTAAATATTACTTTAGGAGAATGGAGCCACATCCAAGAATTGGATTACGAGCATATTCCATTCAAATGTGACTTTTTTCATGTCTATGGCCACTTTTCCAAATGCTGCCCCAAGCTTTCCAAATCTCAGCAAACTTCAAACTCCCCTGCTCCTAAGGAAGCAGAGTTCTAGACAGTCACTGATCAACGTCGCCTCCCCCCACCCCCCCCCAGTGAAAGGATCATTTAGTTGCTCAGCAAAAGTATCCATCTCCTCATGATGCTCTTCCTCCTTTCGTTGCAGTCTCACCTCCGTTGGAAATCAAAAACAACTTTGAAGTTTTGCAGGAAGTCGAAGCTCAAGATTCTAAAACAACAGAATATCCAATTCAGGGAGAGACCCCCCTAGATCCTATCGGCCTACCGAAGACAGTTGTCATTTCCCCTGCCATGAAAAAAGCTTCTCCATGCCTTCCTTTAGGCTCCAAGAGAGATGCTCGAACATTAGATCATGAGACTTCAGCCCAAGTGGGACTCGCTTCCTTAGTCCCTTCCTCTGGGTCAGATGAAAGCTCCGAAGTTGAAGACTTCTCAGCCCCTTCTCCTCCCCTCACCAGAGGGCAAGAGACCAACAAAAAATGTAGGGGAAAGGAAGCAGCCTCTAATATTTTCTTGGGATCTCAGAAGCGGTTGGACCCTTTCATTAAGGGGCATTTTTCCTCCCCTTATAATTAATGTTTTGCTTCTGATCTCTTCTCTGCTCATAGTTCGTGAGAATTTACTCTTGTAAGAAATTCTTGTCTTTTTCTCGAAAAAGATCTAGAAACAAGTGGGATTTATCTCCCAATATATTCATAATTCATAAGAAGGTTGACAGCACTGTTAGAGGTCATCCGCGCTCTTTAAGCTTGTACACTGCAAATACTAGTTAAACCAGAAAGCGATTAATACAAATCTAACCGTTCTTGTCTAAAAAAAACAAAAGTACAATATAATTATAATAATAATACAAAGAATAGATTCCGAAGTTACATTTACAACAACATGCAGGGGAAAGTACGACAAGTGGATGTCATTGTCTAGCCTAGAAGTAAACCTTGTGCGTGGAAATTAGATCTAGAAGATTCCATGGAAAAAAGGGGGAAAAGCGCATCATCATTCATTCACTCACCACAAACTTGAAATATGTAAATAAGAGAGAAGAAAACAAATCCTACCCAACATTTTTAGCATTCTTAGTGTGCATTCTCAACATGCATCCTCGGCAAGTAATCTCAGTGTGCACCACTTTTGTAGTAGCAAGACTAGTTGAACCCGTAATTTGTGAGAAAATTGAGGAATTGAGTTGTGCATCTGAGACTAGCATGGTATGGAATTGCAGGATAAGAGGAATTGGAAGATAGGGAGAGACTTGGGCTAAATGGCTTGATAAACCCAGTGAAGGAAAAAACTCTATAGATTTAGCATCCTAGACCTTTCTATGCCCACCCTGAATAGAACTGGAGGGAAGGGGTTACCAAGGGATTGTGCAATAGTGAAGGGGAACTTCCTTGTGTTGGGTGTGGTAGGTATTGTTGGTGTGAGGGATGGCTAAACTATTTGAGATTCATGTGAGTATGTGGCTAATATCATTTGCTTAGCATTTTGTTGGTTGTGGATCCTGATCTTCCTGATTTGGAGATGTTATTGTTTAGTCGTGTTTGTACTGCGGTTTTACTGTACACTCGTCTTAGTAGGGGGTTGAGGGGGTTCATGGGAATACCCCCCGAAAGAAATTTTTTGGGATGCTTGTTGGCCAATAGTTTATGGGACCATGGTATCGGGTGACCCATTGTAATTTCCAGTTGATAAATACTGTCAGTTGCTTGAACAATTCATCTGAAACATAAGTATTTATGTTGTGTTTTGAATTGTCTAATTTATTGTTATGAATGTTCAAATTTTGTTCGATGAATGCTTAATCATGCATGAAGAATTAACTGATGGAATTCACTTGAATTGTTCAATGAATAAGCTCATATTTGGAAATGAGTTTACCTTTGTGTATGGTTTTCTTGTGGTTGTGACTGTATTGAATAAACGGTCTATTCATGAATTGCACTAATATATAGATGGTATGCTTGGTGAGCACGATTAGTTACACTTGCATAAGTCTTATGAGTCTTGTAGAGTCATAACAGGGGTGGAGGAAGCTTGCATGCCGCCATATTCTTATGTTGGAATGGTTCATAGGTATCCATTGAATTAGAGGTAGCATGGCCAAGTTCTAGTCGTTAAAACCATTTAAGTAAAGGATGTTATTATGGAATTTCCTTGGTCGAACAACCGAGCCAATGCATAAGGCTATAATGAAAATTTGATTAAGTGTTGAACATGCGACGAGTGGATATTGTTGTGCAATGTCTACGTGCTGATGTCAGAATTGGAGGCCCAAGTGGCATCCAGTTGATTGGTCGTGTCTATTGTCGAATTTAAACATGCCAACGTCGAGATCAACGTTCCAGTTCCAGTTGATGGATTTGTTGTTTGGGAATTGTTGACTACCAACTCTCAATGAGAGTCGAAATACCAGTGAAGTTTTAGCAGGAAGACTGTTTTGTGCTTTCGACTCCCAATCCCCAATCGGAGTTGTAGCGTTGACAATATTTTTGCACATAACTAATTTTATGCTCTCGATTCCAGACCTATGATGTATAGACAAGTCGGTATTGGTAAGAATGTGTTGATATTGGAAGGGGAATGTTGGAAGCGATGAAGTTTTACAGCCAAACCAATTTATAACCGTCAGATTTGTGTTAGGGTCAAGATTAATAGGATAATAAGAAATTTAACCTGCAAGGGTTTATGTTTGCATGCTATTGGTATCAATTTGGTTTAAGGAAATCATGAAAGATGATATTGTGTAAGAAAAATTTGGAATTTGGTCGTTTGTAATGGTCACCCATTATTATCCCTCAAATCGACACTTCTTCGTTTCAGTGACGATACTAAGCTTTTTGTCACACACAAGGACAAATGGATTGACGATACAATTTGCTATATATGATTATGGTCGTAATCACTCACTATTTACTCTAACTGTGTCTCTTTTTGTCATAAGATTAAGGCATACACATGTGTGGAAGTACAGTAACTCGTGTTCCACACGCTAGTTTTTTTTTGTAAAGCTGCAACTGTGTATTATATCAGGTAATCAAAAAGTACATGTCTATCATTTAACTGAGGCATCATGAGGTGATGAAACCACCATCCCATGAGCTCAAAAATGCTGAAAAAACTATTAACTTGACAAAAAAATCCCATATAGGTGTTAGAAAAACAGGATCGCAGAGCAATAATAATAAACAATAAACAAGGTGCAAATACACAATACAAGAGAGACATATATAACGTGGTTCATCCAAGATGGGATACATCCACACACAAACAATTCAGTCCTAGATTATTATTTCGTCTAGCAAAATGAAGGGATACAATCTGCAGCAACCCCGTTGCACTTCCTCTTCACTCTCTCGCAGTATCTCTCTCACAATCACTTTTACCATGCTATAATACAACACACATGTGTATTGCAATGCCTTCCTTTTATAAAGGGAATACCATGGGAAAATACCACAAGATTCCCAAAACCATGGGCCCGTATATCACCCATTATTAACCAAGTCAAGAATCTGAAATTACAACTTTTTACAAGGCATTTTTCTTAAATTTTCACTACAGGGGCGTTTCTCCTGAACCCCCTCCAAGGGGGGCTCCCAACTACACCCTCGTGATGACTATAATGGGGGGGGGGGCACCCTCCCATCAGGTGATGGTATCCAAACAAGGCTAAAATAGCATCTCTGAATCGAGAAGATCGGGCTCCACAACCAACAATTGGGCATTTGAGCATAGCAGTAGTTATGTCACTATTCATACATAACACTAGTAATTACATGACTAGGAAACACACTGTATAGCAATTTAAAACAAATAAACTGAGTCTCATAGAGGCCACCTAGAGCCACCGTGTTCATCCTAAGAACTTGCTTTTGCATGAGGTGAATCAAGATTTTCCTCTAGGATAGGAAAACCACCATGAAAAGCATCGTCCATGCTCTAAGAGGGGACCTTGGGGGTCTACGACTCAACTGTGCAGCGAGGGGAGGAACTGCCCTCCTCCTACTCTCTAGCTCTCTTATGCTAAAACAATTTATTTGTAGAAGGTACTAGGAAGGGAATTGGCATCAAAGAGGCTCCCGAGGGAGCCTTGGGTCCAGAATAGCCACTGTCGATAACAGTTGGGGCACCACCATGATGCACCGGAATCGAGCCTTGGCTTTGATAGTGGCTTCTCCTGTTTCCTCCCCTACCCCAAGACCTCAAGTTCATTGTTGCAACTCATTGAGAAGTTCTCCTAGGTGAATCTAGAATCCAGGACTTTGAGTTGTTCTTCCAATTTAACTAGTTAGATCTGATATCCAGAATCGTGGCGTTGGTCGTGTCTCAATTGGTCATTATCTCCTCCACCAGAGTTCCCATAATATTTTTTACCAACCAATAGTAGTTTTTCTGGCCTCCATGCCTCCTAGAGGCCAAAATTACAAAGACTATCCATGTCTCCCAACTATCAATCAGGACACAGCTCAAGCTAGAGACATTGTCTGCATACCCATCCATAGCCACCCAATCTAGATTTCAACTGGTACCACAACCAACACCACATATATTTCCTCCCCTTATTGGTGTCCCTCTCTGGCTCAACATGGTTTTGAGGCAGCCTTAGAATACACTTTTAAGAGAAACTGAATTCAAGACTAGAATTACTAACACCTCTATCGAAATGTGAATGTCGAGTCGATCCATCCCATTGTCCTTATCACTGAAATCAGAGTTAATTCACATGGATATCACACAGGGGGTGGTAGAAAGTTTAATGGCATTGGTACCTCGTGGCCCAAACTCCCACCAACAGCAATACCTCCTAAGTTTGAGGAGTAAATGCACTAGGTGTCATCCCCTCTAGTTATGGTCAATGTGTTGGCACAGGATCCCATGTTGCATGGTGCCTCCACATGCCCCTTCCACCTAGCCACCTCCATATGAGGTCAAGAGATCCTTCTTGTCTAGATCCTAACATTGTTGAGTTAGATCCCTTGAGTCCATGGAGGAGAGAATACATTCTTGGAGAGTTCAATGGCATACCACCCCCTCATTGGCAAGATGATCTTCTAGAGAAATTGTTTTTCTTCTCACATGTAGGAACGATATGGATCTGACATGTGAGAGGGTGTATTCTAGATCGTTTAGAAATTATCCCACTCTCCAACTTGGTGACTACTTTGATGAAAAATACCCATTGTAGAGACGTGCTGCCAAGGATAAGATGACCTAAGAGTCTCCCTCCACAATCAGTGGCAGCAAGCCCTGCTTTATGGAAATCTTAATTCCTTCCAAAATCCCAAAGAGTTCAACAAAATTATTAGTATCATGGCCTACAACTCCATAGTAAACCCTCCTGATTGAACCATACATATCCCTTATGACTCCTCCAAATCCTGCATCCCCAGGGTTACCTTTAAAGGTGCCATCAAAGTTGAGTTTGAAGAATCCCATAGGAGGCTTGCTCCATCAGTCCGGGCTAGGGGCACTAGGTTTTAGAGTGTTTTTTGGGGAGGGGTGAATGGAATTTGAATCCCCATCCATCCAATATTTCTCATACGAAAGGCGAGGTGGGGAAATAAGAAGTGTTCCCATCCTTCAAAGAGAGAGTTCCTTGTAGATTGTTTTTTATTGTGTGACAGATTTTCGATAGATGTCTAGACTTGTCTTCAAAAATTATTTTGTTTCTTTATTTCCAAATATTCCAAACCACCACCCCTGGGATTAGCTCCCACAGTATGTTAACAATATCACTTTGGAAGGAAATTTAGGGCCACTGAGCTATAGTTTGTACTATATCTCCTCGGATTCGATTCGTGCATTTACATGTGCCTGCTACTTTATCCCACAGTTCTCTTGCTAGAGAATAGGAGTCCAGTAAGTGATAAATGGTTTCAAACTAATTGCCACAGAGGATACACCACAAATGCCCTTAAAATCCTCTTTTCAAGAGGTTGTCCCATGTGAGAATTTTCCGATGGGCTAGAATCTATAGAAAATATGAGATTTTCGGCTATAAATTTGATTCCCGTATTCTTTTCCATATGGGATTCAGTTGTTCCGCCTGTCTCCGAGTTCTTAAAGAGTAATATTCTTTGACCGTGAATGAATCTTTCAGGGGTGACCCTATCTAAGAACATCTAGGCATTGTTTGATTCTCAAGTATCTCATCCGAAGGTCTTTCAAGATGGTCTCAATGGCTTTTGTTTGGGCTGGGGGGGTCCAGAGGTTAGTTGGCTTCCAAACTATGACATGAGAAGAATCTAACTATATCCAATATTCTTTAACCACTTATCCCTCCATTATTTGACAATGGGCTTGATTTTTTGGTATGATGAGTTGACTATGGATGTTTGGTAGCTGTTGCCACTAGTCATGCCATAATTTCTCTTAACTTCTACTTCTAATTTCACAAAAACTATGTTGGTGAATTATATCTCTCTAACAGTTGGCAGCAAGCCATATCAAAGATCCAGTGGGGTACATATCATAATGTATTCACTGATGTGGCATCGGATCTAGGGAATATTTACTATTCCATAGTTGTCTTTAGGGGGAGACATTATTTTTTACCCACTTCCACAATTTTTTTCCCGAGAGCACCTGATTGTTTATTTCTGGATCCTGAATCCCTAGACCTCCTTCATGCTTTGGCATGCAAACCTTTTTTCCATTTGACCAGAGACCATTTGTGATTGTCATTCCACCCCCCCTAGAGGAAGGATATTTGAATCTTTCACATCACTTTGAGGACCCACTTGGGGGTGGAAAGAACCAAGAAGAGGTAGAGATGCATAGATTAGAGGAATGCCTTAAGGAAAATGATTCTTTTGGGCTAGTTCAAAGATTTGAAAGTCTAGGAGGAGATTATGTTTTCCATATTTTCTAAGAGCTCCCTCCATGAAGAGTGTTTGATAGTCGAATCAAAGAGGGGAGTCCCGATATATTTTGAAAGAATGGAGGACATAGAGAAACCCAATATACACACAACATTTCATTGGGTGATGAGATCAGTATTGAAAAAGAAGATATGATGTTTTTCAAGGGTAATGGAGGTACCAAAGGCTCCAGAAAAGGTGAATAAAATTCACTTGAATGTGGTAGCTTCCTGAGCAGAAGGGTGGTCGAATAGTAGTTTTTCATCCACCTGATAAGTAATGGGAAGATTTCCATGGATAGAGATCCCCATGAGAGTCACAACTGCTACCTCAACCTTGAGCATTCTACCAAGCCTTTCTTCCATTAGGATAAAAAGGAAGGGGGAGAGTGATCTCCTTGACATGTGCCTAATATAGATGGGAAAGGTGGCTGAAGGGAATCCATTGACAAGGATAGAGAAGAAAGTAGAGGAGGTGAGGGCCATAACCAGTATAGTACATTATTTGCTGAAACTAAAATCTAGAAACATTTTTTCAATAAATTCCTAGTTGAGTTTATCGAAATCTTTTGAGAGGTACAAATTAAGTAATATTCATGGGGTTTTAGTGGTTTTCAAGGAGCGGGTCACTTAGTGAATGAGGATGATCCCATGAAGGATTTGGTGTCCTTCCACATATCTCGTTTACTCCGGGGAAATGAGAAGGGGGAGGAGAGATTTCATCCGATTGGAAACCACTTTAGTAATGATTTTATAAATAACATTGTAAAGAGATATAGGTTTGAACTTACCAAGGCCTAGTCACTCTGATTTCTTTAGGGATCAATGTGAGGAAGGTTCTATTCAGAGCTGGGAGCACCCATTTCTTTTTCTCATATTCTTCTACTAGCTCTAGAAATTCTTGCTTCAAAAGGTCCCAACAGTGGTGGAATAAGTTTATGGTGAAAGCATCTAGGCTTGGTGGCTTTCCCTCAGCCATCTAGTTTATTGTTGTTTCAACCTCCTGCAACGAGATGTCCTTCATGAGGGAAGCATTATGCTTAGTCGTTAGGATTTTTAGGATATGTTTTGTTACCTGGATGATCGAAAGTGCTCTGTCAGGATTCCCTTCAGTAAGGAGATATTGAAAATATCTTTATGAGCTCTTGTTCAATTTATTATTGGTCCTTTATAGTTTATCCCTCTTATGTCTTGATGGTGGAGATCCAATTGTTCATTCTATGTTTTACTATAGAGCAATGAAAAAAGGTGGTGTTATGTTCCCCTTCCTTTAACCAAGTGATGCGAGACTTTTTCCTCCATAGAATGTCTTCCTTCTCATAGCGTGTATCGAGTTGTGTAAGAGTGTATTTTAACTTTTTGTTTCAGAACTTCTGAGTGCCCCTACTCCATAATATTTCTTTGAATCTACTCCAACCCCGTTTTCAGATCGCTTTTTGCTTTGAAAATGTTCCAGAAGGTGTTTTGGTTCTAGGGTCAAATATTGACCCTGAGGAGTTTTAATTTATGTTGGATGATTTCCATCTTTGAACATCCCTCTACTCTAGTATTGGTCTAACAAGTGCACACTGTATCCTAAAAAGTAGGGTGAGTGAGCCAAAAAAATTTAAACAAAAAGGGCGATATTTATTAGTACCTGGATTTTGCCATGAGAGGGATATCTGCCAGTGATCAGAACCCACAGAGGGGATAACAGAGGTCATAAGCATCCCTCCCATTTCAATCACTTTTTCTGAGATGAGGAAATGGTCCAGGCGTGAGGCTATATTTTTTTCCCCTCCTCACTAGTTGTTCCAGGTGAGGTAACCCTCTAAAGGAATGAGATCTATTAAGCAACAACTCTCAATGTAGGTTTTGAATTTAATATCTTCAGGGGTTAAATATCACCTACCACCCTTTTTTTTCCTAAAGAGAGGTTAGCATATTTAAATTTCCTCCTAATATTAGCAGGGAATCTAAGTGTTGGTTTGAGAACCAAACCAAATAATCTAAGAGTTGTTGCTTGAGGGATGAAACTTGAGGCCCATAAACATTCATAAGATAACCAATAGTCTTAGTGCCCAAAATATGGAAGGAGGATGAGAGAGAGTGATCAGTGGAAGCGAAGTTATCTAGTGAGATCAATGTGGGGTTCCAAGATATAACTAATCCCCCTAAGGCTCCATTAGTGTCAATTTCCACAACTTGAATTCCTTTCCAAAGTTCGGACATCAAGTATTGAAGAGTATTGTTGAAACATTTGGTTTCGTGCATAAATATAACTATAGGCATATCTTGAAGAATATTCCTTTTTAGCATATGGTGGTTTTTAGGTCCATTCAATCCTCTCACATTCCAAGAGATTAATTGCATTGAGAACCTAGGGATAAGTTTTGGAATAATTCCATTAGCTGGACATATTTCCCTAATTCCTCTAATATGGTTCCAAGCAGGTTGATCCTTTAGAGGTCAGACTTCCGACCTCGCTTCTTGTTGTCTCTTTGGATATTTTGTTTTTCTTTTTATGGTAGGTTTTGGAATCTTATATTGCAATTATTTACCTTGGTTAGGGATTCTGTCTGGATTTTCTTTGGTGGGATGGAGTTATATGCTTTTCTAGTGCATGCATCCTCCATCCCCAAAATGTCGAGGTCCCAAAATTCCAGTTTGACCATTTCCTCGTCCATGAGTAATTCGGTACCTACATCAATTGTGTTCTTTTGTGATGCATCCATTGTGTTCCCTTTATTTTCTATGCACATGGGTTCATTTGAGCCTCACCGATCTAATTTTCAGTTATCTCCATTGCTATGGTCTTCTGCTTGTCAAGGTGTACTTTCTTCAAATCTGGTCCTTCCTATTTCTTTTTTGTTTCTGGGTTTTCAGGTTGCCCATCTAGTATGATGAAGCTATTATTGGTGGTATGAGTATCCAATTTCTTCTCCTCCATTTTATTCTTGCGATTATATCGTATTTTTTCCATATTTTTGAAATCCCTCGTCATCCTTCTCCCCAACATGTGATTCATTGGGGCTAGGTTTATTCAGGGGACAATATCTGTATAGAAGTTCGTAATCATGGAATTTACGGAATCAAAAAGGGAGATTCTCATAATATAACAACCATATCCATTCAGAGTCCTCATGAGTGAGGATGATTGAGTATGACAGAGATTTTTCTATGAGCATGTAGACGCAGATCCCGATGTAGGAGCTGTACTTATTATGCTTGGTCTACTCCGTCGATCTGGCATAACTACCTAAATTGTTGTTCATGTCCTTGAACATTTTCTCGTCCCAATATTGGTGTGGTAAGGAATACATGTGAATCTAGATAGGATGCCAAGTAAAATATTCTTCATCTAGGCTAAATCAGTCGGTCCAGTTCCTAAGGTAGAGACCAACCGAGTTGAAGAAGTATGGGCCCCCATCTTCAAATTTGTGATTTCTCATCAAGACTATGGAATATGCTTGTAAACAAATATTTTGAGCCCAGTTGCAGATAGAAGTCATATTTGGGTTTCCATTTGGCCATTATTCATCCACGAAGACCTTTCTCTATCGGCTAGATGCCAATGAATTTGGAAATGAGTGCATGCTCTCTTGTTATTTGAGCCCGCACATTGATGTATTTCAACAAAAGTACAAGACACATACACTCAATTATTTTTGCGATGCGGGTGTTGGTACATGCAGACATACTGGTAGAACAAGATTGGTTCAGATTTTTATGAGATTAGGTCGGAGTCTGATTGTTGATCAACGGAATCTCTGCAGAGTGAACCTTCACAGTGGCAGTGCGGGAATAAGTTGAAGTATTGAGATCCATACCAATCGAAGAGTGGGAGGGACCTTCATCCCCTCCCTCGAGAGATGCCATCGGCTCAACCAATGGCCCATAATCAGAGGGGGAGCGATAAAACCAAAAAGGAAGAGACAAGCAGGTGCCGAAAAATCCCTAGTTGAAACATTCACTCTGACAAAACCATAACGTGACATGTCCAAATTAAAATCAGTTTTCCTCATGCAATTACCAATCATTATGCACTCTCACGTTCCATATGCTAGTTGACTATGTACAATCATCATTTTCCCCTAAAAGTTGTACACATAGGTTGTCTAAGGAAAACTCATGTGTTAGACGCAGTTTTCCTTTGTGCCACTAGTGTGTCCCTCAAAAATTAATTAAAAATGAAAACAGATTAATTATAAGGTGGTTGATTTCAATTTTATAAACTCCCCACCTTCCCTAATTGCTTTATCCTTACAACTACTATTCTCATTTTTTCATAAAAGGATGAGGGAGCTAGGAGCAAGGAGAGAGAACACTTAACCTAAACTAATGCTTGAGGATTTTGGTTAGAAAAGAGGATCAAGGAGACTTACGTCATGGTTTCAAGGAGTCAATGTCAGACTGAGGTATAATTGTACTTCTTTCCAGTTGCTTGATTAATAAGAGATATTCCCTTTCCCTTAAATTGTGTACACTTTTTATCTTTAATGAATAATGTTCATAGATTTTGATTTCAATGATAAGTTTTAATATGTTTCTTATACATGTTTCACATTTATAACAGTAAAGAGTGCTTGAGGAAGGTATCTTTTCTTGCAGGTCTTGAATCGGTAGATTAGAGATTGGATTGAAGGAAATCATAATGCTAGGACCAAGCTTCATAAATAAGATATATAACTCTATCGATGTTTATCAATCATTTGCTATTCAATATATTCTTATGTATATATGAATAATATTTTCTGAAACAATAATAAACATAGGAATGTTTACTATAAGGAGTATTATTCTCGTTAATGCATTGGTTAATAGGAAAACAAACAAGACATTGAAACATGTAGTTGATAGGATATTCACACAAAGCTATATATACAAGTTCAATTTCATCGTCACCCTTCCCATAAAACGTGGGCTAATAATATGTTAGTTACAAAGGATAACGATATCTCTAATGAGGAGCACTTGGAACAAGAAATTACCACATTATCAAGGCCTTTGAGATAATGGATATAAGGAATAATAGATAAGAAAAAGTATTTATATAGTATATAAAATACCTCATAATAAGGATCATGGTGACCAAATTGAAAACTCCAAGACATTATCGGCATACATCCAAGGAGTTATAGATAGGATAACTAATATATCCAAGAGGAAGTAAATCAAAATTTCCTTGATTCCTCTCAACATTATTAGACAAATGGTGAAATTGACTAAATACCTAACAAATCCTCATCGTCACAATGGTTGCTACAAGGTTACATTTTCATGCAAAAAAATTATACATCAGTGACGTGAGTCACTCTATCCAAGTAATGATTAAGGAGAGTGGAATAATCATACTCCATAATCACATTAATTCCTCAACCATTGTTGAGCATTCATGTGGGACAAAGAATCATGTATGTCTGAAGAGTGCCGGCTTGGTCAGAAAAGTTGATCATTACTTGATGTGTCATTTTACAAAACCCATTGATAATTAAGCATATTTAGAACTTCTACGTGGACTGAAAATTTGGAGATTAGTGTTTGAAAAACAAGGCATTTCCATATAGGTTGAACACATTTAGCAACCACTCACAAAAAACAAATCAAAGATCGTCACACCAATGTATTGCATGGTTAAAACTCTCAGAGAGGGAAACAACCCATGGCCCCAACCAATGCGACTACTTGAGGAAATATATTAATGAAAATGCAAAAATATTTTATACAAGTTTCTCACAATCGATCATCAACAAATGATGTCCCATGCTCTTATATTATAGATCATGGACCAATCAATTGTCAAGCCATGTATCAAAATAGTTATTAGTATGAAGGAGAAGATGAACCATCGGATCACTTTATCTCTAGAACATGTCATTATCATCAAATTACATAAGTATAAATGCATATTAATGTATGTTATAGAAACACACCTTACCTAAAAACACATTAGACATTGTTGATCTTCAATAACTCTTATGTGTATAAGTATCCTAACAATTAGTATAAATTATATCCCCTTAATTCAATAGAATATAAACTGTAGAGATAAGGTTGACTTTTATTAAAATAATAGGTTACCTTTCCTTTTTTCCTTTACTCAGTCGAATTTGGTTCTATATAAGTAAACATGATTAATTGTTGAAATAAAATTAGTGGATGGAGCTAAACAATGAATTTTTTTTCATTTTCAGAGTCACATAGTCAGTTTCTTTATATTTCGAAAAAGAAAGATAAAGTAAAAATGTTATTTTTTAATTTCATTGCACTTTCATTATATTTTCACTTTATTGTTGAGTCCAAAAACATCATTAGTTTCATGACCACTTTCAATTTGAGAAATCAAGAGCCTTTAAAAAGAACATTGATAATTAAAATGTATTAGAAATATTTATTTTTTAGGGACAACATCTACTGGTCTATGACAGTGTTTTGGACTAGGGATTATCCTTAAACTCTCCAAAACAATTAAATTCAAAACATAGTGGCCATTTTTTATTGAAACCCAAGCTTGCAAAAAGGTGAACTGGAAATCTCTTCTCACATAGGAGTTAAACACGAGGTCATGTCAAATTGATTTGTGGAGATAGCCCTCCAATACTTAGTTGAGCATACACCAAGGTTGTTGCGCGTTTGGGAATCCATTCAGTACCACCTTTAGCCCCATGTGGTGTTGGTGTTGTTTGAGTTTTGGGATTACTTACCCTTCCCATGCACATTGACTAGACTAGCGACTAATCTGTTGGAATATTTTTGTGAGTTTGGTAGCCATAGTATTTTGATCTCTAGGGATATACACAGTGACAGTCGAAGGTTGTTTCCACTGTAGGTAGGGTAAACATGAGATGGAACCTCGTGCAACTCTCTGGTAAAGTGGTTGGTGATTTAAAAACTTTCCCCAAAGTAATTGTATTGTGTACCCTGAGTAACACATCTTCACCCTTCGGTGGTTAGTTATGGGCCCTCATCATCCCAGACTTCCCTTTGGAAGGTATCTTTGTGTGATTAGTCTAGATACTTAGGAAATTTTCTAGTGGTGTGCAACTTGGGATGCTTATGCTTTATTTAGCCTCTGGCTTATTTGATTTGAGCTACTAGTTGTGGATGATCAGCCTCTCTGTGGGTCATGAAGGTTGGAAAACCTTCCCCTACATACAGTGGAGCCCCCACCGCCACCTCAAAGGTGGCGTGTCAACACAAGCAGTTCTTTTGAGACAATAGGGATAAGTCAAATTATTAGGGAACATGAACTTATCAGGCATACTACACCTAGTTCTCATAGGTCTAAGCTGAAGATCTGCAAGACAAGAGTTTTGCAATAAATTTTAACCCACCCTTAACTGATTTAGAGGATTTTTTTCTTGTGCAAGTACTTCCTTTTGGTTAACCTGGGATAAGTCCATATAGGATTACTTCAGGGTTTGTCAAGAATAACATGGGGGAAGTATTGAGAGACCTTTATACTCCCACAACAGTTATGTCATCGGGAGGATTATCCCCTCCTCATGTCAGTATACTAGTATCTAATACTCATTTTGTTTTTGCACCAGTAGTGTCTTTAAACTTTAGTTCAATAACCTTGACTTAACCTAGTGCTAAAGTGATTATCCCTTCTATATCTGTGAGTCCTACTACTGTATATTCTACAATGGTTGTTATTGGAATACTTGGGATACCATTTACATCCTCCCCTTTTTTCAAAACTTTTAGAACAATCCTACCAATTCCACTCCTCTTGTTCAGGGTTTTCCTTGGTATGGAGGACATATTCCTCCTTCTTTATTGTTTGTGGGATGTTTTCCTACATACTGTGATACACCCTTTGTAAGCCAAATACCTTCACAGGATTTAGATTTCAAATCGTTTCTCAAACTTCAACTATACCAGTTGTGAGTTCTTATTTTTCATTGTCTAGTGGAAGGAACACTACTCCTATATCTATAGTACATATTTCAGTCAAAAGTAGTTAGTATCAACTGCAATATAGTGCACCATGGGGAAGTAACCCTTTATCACTTGGGTGGAATCCTTTTCAAACCATTTTCACTTCATAGTTGACGGCGAGGGATGACCCCCACCAACCTTATAGGATTTTTGGTTCAAGGAATCCTTCCCACCAAAATCCCCAAATCCAATCTTTGGTTAGTCCTCATCTTCCTTTTCTAGAAACTTTAAGCTTTCCATATTGATCAAAATTAACAAATGATCATGTGCATCACAATCTGACTTGGCCGCCTATTCCAGTCAAGCTAACTTCATATATCCCTAATTTTGAAGGAAAAACTTACGAATATCTAGGAGACAATGTCACAAATTTTCATATGTGTTTCTCTACTAACTCGTTGAATGATGATTCCAATTGGTTAATACTTTTTCAACAAACCCTAACCAACATGGTGGCTTAATGGTACATATAACTCCCTTTCGCCACTTATAATAGTTTTTTACGATTTAGAAATTGTCTTTGTTAATCACTTCCATCTCCATGTCTGGTGTGATGTCGGTATAGATCTTTTGTCTACCTTTAGGAAAAATAAATCCACGCATATCTCTGATCACATTCAGGAGTAGCGGCGACAGAAGAGATTTCTTAAGACTAATATACCTCTTGAATTCTTATTAGAGAGGTTTTTGAAATCACTTTTTCCTTATATCTCAAAAGATGTTTCTACTTCAAGAGTGACTACAAAAGAGGAGTCCTTATTCATATCCCATCAGCTTGATCTGATCTATGCTCAACCTAGAATTATACATGAAATTATACCATATGCACCAAGATCAAATACTGACCTTGTGAAACCGAAACCTAGACCGCATGTCGATGAAATTGTAGGTTCAGTTGAGGCACCTACAGTAGAGTCTTTGGCTAAACAAACACATGAATTATTTGTGAGTCAATCTATAGTAGATCCAACTATTGTTTCCATACCTTCCCCTCGCGGCAACTAATGCAAATAACGTGCAATATAACCAAAAGGGTACTCAGCAATCCGGTGGGAAAAAGAATAGAGGAAATAAGGGAGACGGTAACCGGAGCAAACCTAAACCCATGATTAATGTTGAGGGGGGTAAGAAAGAAAAGAAAAATGTGAAATTCCCTTGCAATATTTTCTAATAATATCACTTAACTTACCAATGTCCCCTTATGGAAGAATCCCAGAAGTTTCTTTAACAACAACAACCCGTCGTCCTGAGGGACCCATTTACAAAGGGACAAAATGCAAATTCAAGTGGATCTAATACTATTGGGGGAAAGGTGCCTCTTTAATTTATCAATCCTATATCAACATGGTTCGATCCCACAACCTATTACAAACTAGAGCAAAAAATTATGGCCATGAGGTGCCACGTAAAGAGAAAATATTGTTGAAGCATCGACCCCTATTTCCATCGAAAAGTCAGCAGATCTTATGCCCAAGATACCGAAAGGTGTCTTTAAAAGGGCATCACACAATCCTAACGCACAAGCTGCTCCTAACTATTTGGTTGTGGAAGACTTATCCCAAACACCTTATGCCATGTCCACCTTAGAGGTGTTGCAAAGTTGTCCTTCACAACGAAATGTGCTTATGGTTGCTATAGGTAGTCTTGAATCTATAGGTCTAGTAGATAAGTTTGATATGTGTGATGTCAAATGGTGCTTGCCGTATCATGTATTTTTCCATATCGAAGTAATCCATGGGAATAAAACCATTGGATAAATGATAGTTAATGAAGGCACATCTACTTGTGTAATGGCCATATTCTATTGCAGAGCTTTAGGGTCCCCTGATTTAGTTCCATCCATAACCTTACTCACTGCTTTTGATGCTAGGTATTTCCAACCTCATGGTATTCTACCTTCTTTTGATATTGAGTTGGTAGGGAAAGTAGTTTCAGTTGAGGTTGAAGTGGTAGACACTCCTCTCAATTATAATTTGCTTTTGGGTACGAGTTGGACTTATTCTATGTGTGACATCCCATTGTCAGTTTCTGGGATGCTTGTGAAGGAAAGGCGTTTACGATTGATCAATTTTCATTTACCTAAAAAGGAATACAGATGCATCGGGATCAAATATCCCAATGATTGATCAAGATCTCCCAGTGAATGAGAGTTTAGGAGTAGGAATGTATACTTCACTTATGGGAACAATTGATTTTCCTGCTCCTATAAATTATATTAGATCAACTAGTGTGGGGAACATTCATTTTACATTCGGGTATTTTTCTTCAATTTCAAATCATATTGATCCATGGATTTTACCCATGCAAGCCAAACCAAAAGTGCTCGTATCTGCAATAAATGTTTCTTATCAAGCTCTTTCTGAGGTTGATGCAGATCCCATCCATTAGAGGAAATTTGGGGTCTAAAATGGGCCTTATAAGAAAACGTGCCAAAATAAGTTTTTGTGAGTTGGAATTCAAGAACCAATAGAATTTCAATAAAATAAGTCAACCATAATGGTTGAATTGGCATATTTGTCATTAAAAAAAACTACTTTTTTTGTTCGTATTTTCGACATATCTCACTGTGTTTTTACTCAAATTTCGATTGGGAGAGCTCGTTGGATGCAGAATTTGATTCCGCATCCAACGAGCTCTCCCGATCGAAATTTGAGTAAAAACACAGGGAGATATGTCGAAAATACGAACACAAAAAGTAGTTTTTTTTTTCTTCCTCCAAAATTAATTAATATTATTTTATTATTTTAACCATTATTTTATTATTTTAACTATTATTTTATTATTTTCCTTAGGAGGCCCATTTTAGACCCCAAAATTCCTCTAATGATGGATCTTTTCGTTTCCGAAGAGTCAGATGTCGATTACTTGCCTACATGGGCCACAAACTCTATGTATTTTTCTAATTGCTTAGACATGATTTTTCCTTCAGATGAAGCTATTATGTAAGCTATGATGGGACTCAATAAACCTTTGGAATATATGCACCATAAGTCCTATTTTCTTCTAGGCCTATGTAGGATAGAGAATCTAGAGTTTTACATCAGATTTTGTGAGGATATTTGTAATACCCCCGGCTTTGACCCCAGTTGCATTAAAAGGTACATGATATATATATTGTAATTAATCGTGGCGTGGAGCTAAAGGAAAAATCCCCACCATTGATTTGGTTGTGTTATGTTTCAGCAATTGGGATCGTTGCCGATGGTATATCATGCTATCCAGCACATAATAGTTTTGGCATCATGTAAATATGCACATTAATTAAAATGAACCTACGGCCAGCTACGACGGTGCAACGTTAATGAAAAGGGCATGATTTCCTAAGGTTAAGGGGGGGGGTTGTCTAACCCATGGGATCCATTGGGAGATTGCCATGTGTCGACCACACATTTAAAACTCTTGTTGTTAGTTGGGAGCAGTTATGGCTGGGAAGCGGTGGGTGGCAGGACTGCCATTATTTTCCCCACGTACACTCCACCAGCAGGCTCGCTCTTCTCACGCAGAGGGCACGGGGACGGTCACCATTCTCTCCACTCTTCCACTCGTAGTTTTCGTCTTGTTCATCTCACGCAGGCAAGAGTAGGGTCGGGCTCTCAACCTTTGGCTGATGGTGGTCTGTGCAAGTTTTTCCCTTGATGCCAGGAGTATTGTTTACCTCACGTGCAGGTTGGGGGTGTATTCTCCTGCGATGAGATGAAGAGTGGCCTGAGAGGCACGATTTTGGTGGTGTAAGTTTTCCCCTGTCAATGCTGGGATTTTGGCTTCTCTCCCATTTGCGGACTGTGTAATACTGTCGTTGTTTCATTATGAGATTGGGGCTGTTGTTCTTCCCCCTGGTTTCAGGTTGTTGTGTGTGCAAGTATATTTTGGGTTGTTGTTGAGTTGTTTTGGCCATGCTAGGGCCAAGAACAACTCTGAATTTCCTTATTTGGCTTGAGCTGCATTCACCATCTTTGGGTTGTCACCCTGTTTCCTTTGGTTTTCTTCATAGAGCTGTGAATTGATTGTTTTACTGTGGGTATGCAGTGGTTGGTCTTTGGACTGTGTGGAGTGGGATTGAAGGCTGGGTATGCTTGAGAAACCTAGGTTTGGGAGCCACACAGAGAGATTTAGATGGTTGGCTTTCTTCTCCACAACCCCAGAAGAGCACCAGCAAGGGAATTCAGGGCCTGAGGGACTGTGAAGCAGAGAAGGGACTGATTCCTAGTGTTGGGTGTGTGTGGGTGTCTTAGAAGTCAGGCTAGCTCCGGTGTAGGCATCCTTAGATTTCCCATGAGCGTACCAGTTTAGCATTCAACCTTTCCTAGCTCCTTGATGCTCTGATAAACCCAACTGTGTTGACTTGGATGTATTATGTGTCCTTGGCTATGTGTAATCTTTCTTTGTCCCTTATTCCTTGGGGAATCATGCCCAGCTCGGGGGTGGCAGTGTTGCTGAGATATTAATGAGCATGCTGGCCTATGGTTGGGTGGAACATTGCAGCGACGTAGCTGGTTGCGGGACGAGTTCTTACAAGATGAGTATTCTTGACCATTTTGTCTCTGCAATTATATTTATTATTAATGAATAATGATGAACATGTTGATGCTCGAATGTATGTTTGCTTCCACTGTATGTTGAGTAATTATGCATCCTTGCATGTTTTCTGTTTTAAGCATTTTATTTCAGCATTATATGCATGTTCTTGTTCATGGGGCTAGTTGTCGGAATTCTTGATGGTTAGGTAGCGTCATCTTCGCCAGTCAGAGGGTCGGGGACGTTACAGTGTGGTATCAAAGCTAACGTTGCAGCATGGGCCTGAATGGGCCATGAAAGATCAGCTAGCAGAGGCAGGTTACCTTCTTCCCAGCAAAGATAAAAAAACTTCCACAAAAAAATTGCCTAAGTGCCTGAACCATTGGCTCATCGGAAGACTAAGTAGGAAACTCTTCCGATTCAGCGGATCACCTAGTCGGAATGTCACCTGATGGAGGAAGAAATTGAGAAATTTCTCTAAGTGTTCGTCAGCCGTCGGCAAAAGTTAGAGGATGTGGGAGCCACAGTTTCGGCAAAGATCAGCAGAAGACTGCCGAAACGTCGGCTCCATTTAGTTAAAAGAACATCCGATGATTGACTGTCGGCGATCGGCGTAAGTTAGTCGATTGGATCGGCGACAGTTAGAAGATTGGAGTGCTGATTGGTGGAAGTTATTTGACTAAACCGCCGAAACGCCGGCTCACTTAGTCAAAACCATCAGAAAAATTTACAGGATGGAGCCACCGATGCAGCGGCTGACGTCGAAAGAATTAGTTGTTTTGGTCGCCGATGAATGACATCGAAAGAAATTAGTTGTTCATGTGTCCATCATTGTGGCTGTCTAGTGGACTATCCTTCTGACGGATAGAGGCTTCAACCACCGATGCTCCGATCGCCGACACATAATGTTTAAAGCTTCGATCCATTGACGGGTTTGTGGACCGTGGACACCACAATGGATCTGTTGACCGCCGTTGCGGATGACTATGGGACTAACCGTCCGATGAGCAAGTGGTTAGTTGCTCCGACCGTCGATGCCATAGTGGATAGAAATTCCAACAGCCGATGGAGTATTTGGGTCTGTGGAACCCACAGTGGGATCACTGCTCGCCGTTGCGATCGCCTAAGAGACTATCCATCCGATGAATAACGGTTCTGGTCGCTGATGTTGTAGTGATCAGTGTTTTCGATTGCCAATATGCAATAGACCTTGGCATCGCTGATAGCAGACCGGAAGGCTTACATCGAAAAACTATAGTTGATGGAACCACCGATGCAACGGAAGATGTTAGTTGTTAGGGCCACCGATGAGCACCGGAGGAAATTGTTGATTTGATCGTCAAAGTGTCAAAAATTTAGTTAGAAAGAGATTCGATTGGGAAAAAGAAATTTTGGGTTTTTCCAGAGGGATTTCCCCATGATTTTTAACTATTTCTCAGTAGTCTTTCAGCAGTTTCAGGGCTGAAAAGGAGAAGGGATTCTAGGTGGCTGAAGTTAGCAATTCAGACCAAAATACAGTTGTGTGTTTTGCCTAAATTTGATGAAAATCATCATTTTAGAAGTGGTGTGGATTTCACACCCGAGGTCAGAATGAAGCATGGGGATAGGCATTGGAAATCTTATTCAACAGGGAACAAGGAGGAATCACCTAAGTTTGAATGTGGAGCTGCAAAGTACTAGTGATTGTTTGAAAATAAAATGTGTTGCTTTCAATATGGACAAATCCAGGAATTACATGCCTAGAGGTAGCAATACCATGAAGTCAAACCAGCTGTTGTGTGGAAGAGGAGTTCCATGCAAAGATGAGGGACTTGAAAAGGGAAATTTCCTTAAACCCTGTCTTGCTAATTATAATTACATTTTATAATTTTCGTACATGAAATGTATGAGGATATGCCTTGCATGCATAGGATATTACATGTTGGTAAGAGTAGTGAGAACTATACATTTATAATGAACCACTAATGGTAATTATTGCATTGGTGTTGGAATTAGTGGGAAAACCAACAACAACATGGACATGGCTGAATATGTTGTTGATGCTGATGAATGTGACCAACAACCCTATGGAGAAAGGGATAAGGCAACAAGTCCATAATCAAAAGTTGGTAAGAGAATTCTGCAATCTCCTGCAAGAGACCAACCAAATTGGTAATGTCAAGGGTGTAAGTAGGATCCATGCAGGTAATGGTTTAATTATGACAATTGCATGGAGTGGTAAAAGCAATAGGTTTCATACCATGTGGTTATTTAAAATTTATACTACATCCATATAGGAACATATCATGCATGTATATGCTGTCATGAGCCTAGTAGCCCAAATAAAGTAAGTACTGATAGTCTTGATTATAGTAATGCATCCTATATGAAATAGTCATGGTTAGGCCATGCATGGTATGTTTGAATGCATATCATTCTTGAATCAATGCAAGGTAGCATTGAGTGGATATGCATTAAAATATTTCATAAATCGTGTGGTTATGCATTGACTAGATGCATATGAAAAGTATGAGTAAATGTTGTAGATATGCATACATAGGTATGGGTGCAAATGTTGTGATGCATTGCATGAATGCATCGAGATAGTGCATGTGTCATTATGAATAACTAATGGCTGAAATGATGAATTGATGACAATTCTGGAACCATTTCAAGAGTTGTTATGAATGCTCGAAAGTAAGTGCATGAAGAGGGTAGTCATGATCGATTGGCTGCCGGAAATGCTCTATGGAAGGGCAAGGTGGTACAATGATACGCTTGTGAAGTAAGGAGTATCTAAACATTTCATTTTGGCATAAATGATGTGACCTTGAAATTTTAGTATGATAATGATTGCATGAAGTAAATGAGTTTTGGTAATACTGATGTGATTAACAGTTGAAAGTACTTGAATTCTATAATTCTGAAAATGCTTCAGTGATTGTTGCAGCAATGAAAAAAACTTATATGCATCAAGACTTACCAAGTGTGTGGCTGATTGAAGTTCAAATTTCAGGTAGATTGTTTGGGGCATGGCAAAGTGGGTAAGACCATGACAAAGACCGGAATCTACCATGTGAAAGAGACAAACCTCATGAGAAGACTCTCATGGTTGTGAAAATAGTCTGTATGCAGAATGAGTTGTCAATTTGAATTTGTAAATTTCAAATTTGAGAAATTGCTGACAACTGCTAATCACTATTGGCTTGCATAGAATTGTGTCAGGAGGACGTGTTGTAAGTGGATGTTCATGTGATTCTAGTAAGCATAAATTATAATGGGAATAGTGGTGTTGCTTACAAGAGACCAACAAATCAGGATCACCTCATTGCTAAGCAAATCAATTTCTGTAGTAGACAGAGTTGCAAATTCCTATTGAATTTAATTACTAATGTCATTGCTTGGTTATGGAACAATCAATTTGGATTGTATTATAAAATAATGATTGACTATTTGGCTACTTGATGAATGTGCCAAGGGTACACATTGCAGGAAGACCATGTGTGATAGCTTGAAGGAGCCAAACTTTATGGGGAGGTTCTCCCCTATCTTGGAAATGGATTTCGGGTGAAACTCCATTGGACATTTTGGAATGTCTCATCTGCACTACATGTTTGGTAAGCAACATGAGTGAGATGGTATAGATTATGTCGGTGAGACATGTGTGGATATGAAATGTAAAAAGGAGTTAGGATGGCAAACCGAGGGACTGTCAACTCATAGAAGGGAGCCCCCATTCCTCCTTAACGAAGGAAAACTGCCTCGGCAAATGGATAAGTGTTCTGTGACCTAAACTAAGAATATGCATGTCAAATTGTTAAATTCAATATGCAGAGCATGTTTTGATTTTATTTCCATTATGGTAGATTGCTTGAGTATGAATAGGGCCTACATGGCACACATCGGAAAGGGGTGCACACTTTCTCGATGTCGGATCATGAAAGGGTTTTCAATATTGATTACACCCCAGGGGGTGGACGCACTCCTGGGGTCTCAATACTTGATAGTGAATGATGTGAAATATGATTACAGTTTTAGAGCAATAAAGCTGATGAGTTTTCTTATATTGCTTGTGTTGTCAGGATAAATAGATGCAGTCTGGTGTTGCACACTAAATGGACAATGGCTTGGGCTCATCCTCCCTTCTACTGAAGAGCACAGAGAAAGAGACATTCCCGAGGGACTGAAGAGCAGAGAAGGGAGTGGTTTCTTGTGTTGTATGGGGTAGTGGAATTAGACCTCACTGCTAGAAATGAAACCTGGAAATGGTAATGGTAAAGTTCCAAGCCCGGTCAGCATGAAGGTGTACTGGCTAGATGGTATGATAAACCCAACTATAGGTTGGCTTGACTATGTAATTAATTGATGCTGTGTAAATTATGGGAATGTTACAGCGTTGGCTTGACTACCTACAGTCTAATAAACCCAACGGTTAGCTAGCTTAGCTGAGTAGCCTGATAAACCCAGTAGTGTATTGGCTTGATTAGCTACGGCCTGATAAACCCAACTATAGGTTGGCTTAACTGTGCTTGA